>JBCEWC010005761.1:0-24322 GCA_038996855.1 Solanum aculeatissimum | reverse complement strand
AGATTAGATAACATATCCCTAAATTGTAGCAATTAATTAGTACAAAAGGGAATTGATAGTCATTTTTCTCTCTCTTGAATATTATCTTACTACCATTTAATAATCACTTAAAAAATAAAATATAAATATTATTTAAAATAATATAGAACTGTTATAACCTGTAATAAATATTTTATTAGTAGTAATTATTTAAAAGTAAATTTAAAAGTTGTAATATTTACTCTTAAATCAATTTGTGGGGTGATTTTCTCTTTCTTAGTGGTGCGGCCCAAAGTGAATTAAGAGTTGTATGGATTGATGACTGATCAAATTATTTCTTCCAAAGGTCAAATTATGTTAGGACAAGTAGTGTTTGTTGTCTCATAAGAAAGGAGAAGGACTAATTAAGTAAGCAATAAAAACTTTGTTTATTTCTTATGTATTGATATACCAAAGTGTTAAAAACAAACAAGTATACAAAATTAGAATGATTATCTTTTGTGCAGAAAGATATGGTACTACATGATTGAAGTGTAGGGTCCCTTCAACAATTGAAGTTAAATTTTGAGTAAACATTCATAATATAGAAAATCAAGTGTAGGACCATTTTGTACATTGTCCCTTTTGACTTTTTCACATGCTAAAAGTGAAAAATCATTGAAAATAATTGAGGTTTTTTTTTAATAATACACCAATGTAGTACTCTAGTGTTTATCACCTAAACTGCAAAACTCAGGTCTTTGGCAATGTTTGTGGTGAAATATATGTGACGATGGACAGGTTCATCTTTGGCATATGTGACACATTATTGGTTCCTATATAGGGGACTGGACACTTCAATGGAAAAAGTCCAACTTGGACTCTATTACACGAATTTGAATCCAATAATGGAGAAAATAATCTCATGTGTCTACTTATTATTGGAAAATAAGGAAATAGCGTTACAAAATAGAGATAGAACCTGACTCACACTTCAAAATTAGTTCAAACAAAGAAAGATCACCCAAGTTTTATAATTAATCTAGGGATTGATCTCATCCCTCATTGTCGTGAATTCTTTCTCCTCCGTTTAAGCTAGCTTTTGGAGGGTCGAATTAAGTCTAAAACCTAATTTTATCCAATGTGATACATTATTTAGAAAAAGACATTTCTAATCCATTTAGCAATAAGAAGAACATAATTTTAATAGTTCAGTTGGTTGACTACCTGAACTCCCACCTTCTTGGTGAGAGTTCAATTCCCCACATTGTAATCCCCATTCCCCTTCCTCCAATTTTTAAAAAAAGCAACAAGAAGGGCATTTTTGGACCAAATTATCAATGACAAGGGCATTCTTGTATCAAACTATAAACGAAGAACATGTTTGTTCATTTCACATAACATAAGGATATTTCTGACTATTTTACCTTTGACAGATTTAAAAAAAATTAAAATACATGATTCTTTTTATTTTAACAATATATAAGAGTATTTCTTTGAATGGGTCCCCCAAAAATATGGAGCCCAAACAGTGACTTTAGTGTCCTAGTGCTTAAAGCGACCCTGGATTAATTAAGTCTAAAAACTAAGTTTAGATGTTATTAGAGCAAGATTCATTGGGCTTGATGTGATATCTTTGGATTGCGCGTGTTTGATTGTCACGCTCATAGTGAAATCCTACATTTAGAGTCTATTTATATATGATTCAGACACTTCACATTTCTATGAACTAGTTTTTGGCGTGTGAATTAAATTTAACCTAATTTCTTAGTTGTTTTTATTTCTTTTTAGAAAAAAATATTATGGATTAATTTTTAAAAAGTTTAAAATCGATTTATTTTTTAATCCTAGAGGTCGGTGCTTTTTGTTTTTTTGTTTTTTGAAGTTTTAGTAAAAGAATATGAATTATTTCATAAACTTGACGTGTTCAGTATGTACACCACAATTTTGGTACACGTCGACAAAGATTGATAGTAGTAGTAATTAATGGTTCTGAAAGGATAGTAATTTGAAAACGGTTCTAGAATAATCAAATATTATTAAATAAATATATTTGAAGGTCAAGATTTTGTCAAACTATACTGATGGTACAGTTTTTTTTTACTAATATAAATTTTTTACATTTGTTGTGTTTGACAAACGGGTAAAGAAGAAAAAATTAATGAGAAAGTCAGTGGTGTGTGGATCATTCTTAGATACTTACCTTTTAATAATAAATTCTACTTTGACAAGTTGTGCATACACAGGTCTTATTCAGATAATTAAGAATGAGAGACGCAATTTGATTAAAGAAAAATAGGAGCTACCAAGAAAACGAAAGATTGACTTCTGATTTTTCTAACAAAGTTGGTAAAGGACCTACTTCATTAATTGCACTCCAGAATTTTGAACTAATTAGTAATTACGATATTTTAATTTGATATTGTATTTTGTTGAACGAATAATTCATTCGTTTCATATTACTTGACTTTTATAGTATGATATACTCTTCAAAAAAAAAAGTTTGGGTAGAGGGTATATTTTAATAAACTAATCTAATCAATGATATTTTGAAACTCTGGAGAATTTTAGTAGATCAGTTGATTGACTATCTGAATTTCTACCTTGTTGGTGAGTTCGATTTCCTACATTGTAATTCCGCTCGCCATTTTCCTTTCTTCTACAGTTCTACCCATGATTTTTTTTTTAAAAAGAAAGATATTTTGAAACTCTAAAATTTAATTGATATCTTATGTACTTACTTTCTCCTTTTTTTCTTAATAGTATTGATTTTTTTTTTAGAATCTAATATTTTAAGATGTACTTTTTTTGTATCATATTGCTAGATTTAAATTTTTTACAACTTATTGTACTTTCTGTATAGCTTTTTTCAATCAATATCTAGTTTTTTATTTTAAAATATTAAATTAATATAATCTAATTTAATTTGACTCTCAAGAAATATAACATGACAACTAAAAATACTGAAAAGATGGAGTATTTAATACTAAAGGAAAAATGATACTAAACTTTTGATTTGCTAAAATGAATAAGTTAAAAATGAAATATTTATTTTTGACATAGGCTCAAGTAAATTGAAACAAAGAAAGTTATATTTATTTTATTCCATATAAAAATATAATTTTTGATTATGCGATAAGAGATGAGATTATAGTTATGACACAATCTTATTTTGAATTAAACTACCACTTAATATTTCCAACCGTTTTTCTCCTTATCAAGTTTACGTAGTATTGATCATAATGTAACAATTTTTTATATTATCTGTTAAATTAGGTAGTAACCTTTTATATATGAAAATTTTAAAAATAAAGTACTTCTCTGTCCATCTTTACTTGACCCCTATACTATTTTAGAATGTCCAACAATACTTGTTCAGTTTATGAAATCAAGAGATAATTTTACACTTAATTTTTAATTTACCCTTGTTATTAATTATAGTTATTTTCCCATTATATTTTTTAATACATTGCATTAATTATATTCAAAGGGTGATTTGGTAAAATTACCTCTATTATTTATTACTTCTTAATCCCTGTACCAAGTCAATAGGGGTCAAGTAAAATTGAACGGAAGGAGTAATTTCTTTCCAAATTTTAATTAAATGCAGGAGTAGCTCAGCCCCCTGCATGGACTGAACACCTTACTTTAATTAATGCAATTAATTGTACGCGATTTTCAACCTTTTTTTAAAATTTTTTTTATTCTGGTCAAAGTGGTGCTGTATGGAGGGGCAAAGTACCCTCTTGAATTTTATTAGTGTCAGTTATAATATATGTGTATTTTCTCCCATTATTATTGCTTCCAAAAGGTATGGAGAGGAATTCATAATATTATATTATATTATTATTGGTTTTTACTTGATTCAAGCAATTTTCAAGATACTTCTTTTCTCTTTATGGATAACAAATTTGCCAGCCCCACTATGCCAATCATGTGATTGGGTAATCTTTTTGGACATATTGTTAAGGTCTAATTTGTTTAGATATGATAATATATACAATATTTATATATAATGACATTTTGTCTCTTGTGTATTTAATTATGCTCAGATAAATCAAAAAAGAATTTAATCATATTTTTGGGGACTTTAGATAGCCTTTCCAAATTATAATATCTCTGAATTTGGGCATAGTTGTCTTATTGATTGTTACACCTAAATTACTATAGGAAGTCAAAATCGTATTTTTAATATATGTATGAAAATCTATGTATATGATACCTTATACAAAATAGAATCTGAAATAAAAATACACGTTAAAATTATGTGTACTTTGAACATCTAAAGAAGATTTTTTTTTTTAATATATATATTTGGCAATTCGTACATAACAATTTATATACTTTATTATTAGAATATTCAGCTCATTATTGTTGAAAAAAGAAAAGGAAGGAAGGAAGAAAGTTTGTGTAGGAGGGATCGTAGGGCCCCCGGTGGGCGGTGTCTCCGCCATACTCAAAGAACACGCAACATGTACATGAGAGCTATATGGCCCCGGCCGCCCTTTTCACGAATAATTTATCACTTTGTTTCTAATTTATTATTTATCATTAATTATGATTATTGAAAAACAGACTTAAAATTATTGTTATGTGATCAGGAACTCACTAATTCAAATCTTGGAAATAAACCCTTTTAGTTGCGCTCTTTTTGTTAAAAAATGATAAAAAGTTTCACATTGATGATTAATAAAATGAGTGGATTCTTCTACTCTGTTTGATGCTAGTTTTTGAAGTGTGAGTTATACACAAGACCTAATTTATCATGGTATCAGAGCAAGATCCATCACATCTAATATTGAACCTTTGAAATTAAAATCGTCCATGCACCAAATACGAATTACTGGGTGTGAGGTGAAGTGAATGATAAAAGGTTTGAGCTAGCTTTTTAAGGTGTGGATTAAGCTCAAGAAAAAGTAATGTACTACTAGCCTACTAGGACAATATACTAATAAACACGATATTGTTATTTCCCATTGAAACAAATATAATTTGAAAAGATATGTGGAGCCAAGGTGCATGTGATACAGGTTTGGGAGGGCCAGAAATTACATTAAAATATTAGATGCGTAGAGTGATGATCATTCAAAGATTGTTATTTTATGATTCAAATTAGTAAGGAATGGATAATCAACTCATCGTTACGTTAAGAATATGATCATGAGATAAACCTTTATTTTTTGTTCTTGAATAAAAGTTTTTGGATTTGAGCTTAATTAGTCCTTTGAGTGAAAAGCTATAACCTCTTTTAGAGGATTTTTCTTTAATAATTAAGTTCTACATAACATATTAAATTTTAAATATCAAATCAAATAATTATTAAAAGAAATAATGAAAAGATTCCAAAAAAAAAAAAATGCTTGCCGTCCACCCCAGCCCCCACTCCTACACTTTTTTTCTTTGATAGAATCAAATTCTTGGCTTTTTTGGCGTAATAATTTCCCCACCAATAGATCCTTTTTCTAATGTAAACTACGTTCATGTCGGTTTTGCTTTTCAAAGATTTATGTTCTCCTTTTTATATATCGTCTTTATTATAAATAGATCATTTTATAAAATCAATGTATAAATAATACTATTTTTTTTATTTTATCATTGATAGTTAATAAACTTTGAAAAGTTATACTCCCTCTATCCCATATTATATGGACATTTTTCTATAAATATTTGTCCCATATTATATGGACACTTACAATTAGAATATAATTAGTTATTTTTTTCTCATTTTACCCCACCATTAATTAGTATATTAATGATTTTTTCTAACTTAATTTAATATATATTGATATAAATGAAGGGTAAAATGGTAAAGTTTACTAGTGTATTAATAATTTATTAATAATCGTGTAAAATAGAAAGTATTCATATAATATGGGACGGAGATAGTATTTGGCTAACTAGAAGAACTAAAAAAGTAATTAATATATATTAAATAAGGACAAAATACTAAAGTCATTTTTTTCCTTAGTGAAATCACAAAATGTGACATATAAAAGTGATCGAAAGGAGTATAATTAAAGTGATTTTATTTCCTTTTGTTACGCTTTTCGTTCAAATGAATTGGAAATTTTGTTCGTGGATCCTGCTTTATCCTTAGAGAAATTAACCAACTGATCAAGTTAATGTTATATATATACAAAAGACTTGCGTCTTCTATTTTTCCTCATGCTAATATTATCATCATAATTTTGTATACATATATGTATAATTTTAGAAAGTTCAAATGAAATTCAATTTAATTTTTGATTACATTTTTTTGACATTTAAAAAAAATATTTATATCCACATATATGATAGGCAACTGCGGATTCTCTCCGGACGCACTGAAACTAAAAAAATAACGACTATTAATTTTTCTAAGAATTTCAAACAAAAATATTGGGTAATGTCAATATCCTTCCTATGGCAAAGCCCATGAGGGGGTTGGAATAGCCTGGGTCGGAATTATGATCAAACGTGGCGCATGCGTGATGGACTTGGTTAAAAAATAAAGTTATGTTTTTGCTATTAACTATATCTTTTGGTATAATGGTAAGCAGTGGTATCAAAGTCAAGGGTTCGATCCCATGAGGGGGCTGGGTAGCCCGGGTCCAACATCCTGCTTATGGTAAGGTCCATGAGGGGGCTGGGTAGCCCGGGTCGAAGTCATGATCGAACGTGGCGCTTGCGTGGTAGACTTGGTTAAGAAATAAAGTTACGCCTTTGCTATTAGCTATCGCTTTTGGCATAATAAATGCTTGATCCTAACAACAAAAAATTATAACTACATATGATATGTTATTTTTAAATCAACGTAATATTCCTTGCGCATTAATTAGAGTCTTGATATAAATTTGTATTGACCAGATGAGGTTCAACTCGTAATGTCTAAAGTCTACAAATTAATGTACCCTGTCTGTTAACAATTGGAAGGATGACCAGAGAGTTGAAAATTACTTATTGGATTCAAATATTCAACAGTTGCTGCAGACAATCTTCTCAATAATACTAATCAACCATAAACATGTATGGCTCTATTTTGACTTAAGACCTCAACTATTACTATGAGACATTTTCTAGTTTTTCAAAGAAGAATTTTTGCCTTTTAAGTAATTATATACTTTTGTATAATTTACTATATGATTTGTAGTTTTTGAATAATATTTGAATATTTTTCTATATAATTTATGCACAATGTTTGTATAATTCGTTGTACAAATCACAATATTTGTATATTTTGTTATACAATTTGATTCGCGCACAACGTTTGTATAAATCGCACGAATTACACAAAACTCAAATGGTAATTACAACTAGATGTTTGTCGCGAACCGTAATTAATTATACCCTTTATATAGGCATAAATTAGGATTTAGGATAGAATAGCCTCTAAGAAACCTGAAATAGGATTCATTTGTAAATCGTACGAAATTTTGATGTGTACAAATACTCCAAAGAATAAAAAAGTAAGTTGGAGTTATTGCTAAATAACAGTCTTATTGTGCTTCATTCAATGGTATAACATCTAAAAAAAAAAAAAAGTTCAGAATTAATATTCAATTATTTAGTTTCAAATTTGGCTGGACGTATTGCACCCTTAATAATAGGGGGCTCATTTGGACTTCTGTTTAATAATAGCCGTAGGTATGTGAATTAAAAGGTTCCAATGCTGTTGGATTTGACACTTTGTTTGGATGATCGTATCATTTCATAGAATATTGTATTATATGATATTGAATTGTATTATATTGTTTTATTTTGATGAATATATTGTTTCGATAGATTGTACTCTTTTTTATCATTAAATGATGTCATTTAATGATTTAAAGAAAAAAATCTATAAGAAAGTACAATATGCAGAGAGGCTAGCATAAAAAGATGCGGTAAAAAATAAATATAATTATACATTAGATAATAATGCGAGCATATCAAATCGATTATTTATGAGATAAGTGTCAAAAATACACCTAAACTATCATCTCTTTTTGAGTTTCATACCTAAACTATTGGAAGTGTGAGTTTCACACCTAAACTATCACTTATTAGTTTGAGAAACACATCTCTCTCTTTTATTTCACTCCCACAATAGTGCGTGTATTACATTTTCTCTTTTATTTGTAAAGAAATATCACATCACATTCAGCATGATACTTATCTCATTATTTATATAAGGAAAAAGAGTAAAAAGTACCCTTAAACTATGTAAAATGTACAAAAATGTTTTTCGTTTATAGTTTGACCTAAAAATGATTTTGTCGTCAATACTTTGATCCAAAAATGTATTTATTGTTACTAAATGAGTAAAAAAATACCCTTTTTTAAAAATAAATATATTATTTTTTTCTTTTTAAACCATTGTGTTTTTAATAAAAACATTACTTTTAAAGAACTCTTTTCTTGTTTTGTTTCTTTTAAAATCACTTTAACTAATAAAAATGTAAGAATTTTTTTTTTCTTAATCTCATTTTATCAATTAAAATAAAATATCGTATCTTGTAACAAATAATATATGTCATACGTAGAAGATCATAGTAAATCCAACATTAATTTTTATTTAGATAACGATAAAAATTGTAATTATAATAAAACAAAAAATATTTTATTTTTAAATTTTCTTGAATTGAAGTAGGATAAATGTTTGTTAATTAAAAAAATATTATTAGGACAATAATATGTTCAAAAATAAAATAATAACAAATTTATTTGAAAAACGGACATTTTTGACCCATTAAATAACAATAAAGATATTTTTGAACCAAAGTATTGACGACAAGAGTATTTTTGGACCAAATTATAAATGAAAGATATTTTTATTCATTTTACACAATTTAAGAGTTTTTTTAAAAATCCCTTTTCCTATATATAAAATGAAATTTTCCATTAATAAAAATTAAATAATACAAAATAATATAATTTAAAAAATAATAAAAATAATTTTTATATTTAAACTAACAACACAATACAATATCATTAGCCACGATTGGTGAGAGAATTAAATGAATGTTGTCCAAGTTTATTGGTCTTCAATATTCATGGCCATGACTCATAAAGTTGTAAAGTTTGTTTCAGTAATTTTTTTATACAGATGAGGTCCATCGATATTCTACATATTAATTAATTTCTACAAAGGTTGATGTCAATGTGTTAAAAAATGAGATAGAATATTTGTAAGGCAGTGACATATTCTGGAGGGTACATATCAGGCTTAGGAGAATTATTTGCATTACAAGCAACTTTACTAAATTACTAGTGTGAAAATTATTAATTTTCAGTACATTATTGTTGGTGCACGTAACATAAATTCACACAGAAATAGATGGGGAGTTTCTTGTAAATTTGAAAATAATACTTATAGCTTGAAAATTTTAAAAGATTAGAGCATTTAAAAAAAAATTAAAATGATAAAAGCGCTACTAATAACCACTTAGAGAGATTTAAATGTCTAATCTTACTTAAAGAGGTGTATCTAATTTTTATGGTATTGTATAATACTTTAAATGTGAATTCAAATATCTATAAGCCTCTCTCAATGTGTTGCACTTGTTTTTCTCCAAAACTCATATGAAAAGTCAAAATTATGGTTGCAGAATTCTCTACCTACACAGATCAACAGAATGGTAAAAACAAATAAAGCTAGTGAGTGAAAATTTCAACTCCAATATTTTTATTAAATTATCAAGGTTGTGAATTTAAGCCACGAAGCAAAAATAGAAATTATTAGAAAGGAATGAAAAAAATAAAAATAAAAATTAAAAGTGTACATGACTAGATATGTTTTTATTGACGGTATAAGTTCTGGATAAACTAGTTTTTCAACTAATTTTGAGTAGCAATAAATATTCAGGTAATTTCATAACGAATACAATTTTTATACTTCGTGAGAACACAATAAGCAATGTTGAATGCTAATTCATTTCATTTAGAAATGATAAAGTTAGTCCATAAAAATATATAAAATATGTTCAATTACATGTAGTTAAGTTTGGGTGGATTAATATCGACTTAGTCCATCATGATCCGTCCAATTTAGATCATTTAATTACAGAAAGATGGCAGGATATAGCGTATTATTTTTTATAGTGATATTTTTAAATAATTGCAAAGCTTAGCAAACTTATATAATTTTATAGCATGTATATACACATATCAGATAAAACTAACCAGTACCACTTCCCACCCTAACCTCATTTGTTCATCGTCATCGGAGTTTGTTGTTGATTCACTAGGTTGTGAAAATTGACATTGCTTTGCTGGAGATCGATATCTTTTAAGGTTTTTGTGCTCATTTATATAATTTGAAAACACATATAATGAATTCAATTGATATCCGCACGATTTTGATTAGGATTAGATTTAGTGTATAGTTTGCCATTTTTCCAAGGGAAAATACTGCTACATTTTGGAAAAAACGGATGCTAATAATGCTATTTATGAGTTTTTTCCTTTAAATATTGAGTTGATATGTAGTCCAAATTGATTTATGGAAAATCTTATCAAAATATTTTATTTTTGATATGTTATAAATAACCTGCATAAAGATATTTAGTAAGATTTTGACGAATTAAATCATTACCCTCCTTGTAAGGAAATTAACGGGGCAAGAACAACAAGTTGTATCTTTTCATTAAAGTCACAGTCTTTGTTATTGCCACCTACAAAATTTGCCCTATATCTACTTCTGTTTCACTAGGATTACAAATCGTTGTTCACAAACTAAATGTCTTGTATGAATTGACGAATATAGGATCCAAAATCTTCTTTCTTGTTTTCTCACAATTTTTATTTTTACTAATATGGTAGTTTTCAAAAGATCACCTTCAATAGGAGTCAACCACTCACCCTTAAAATATGGGAGTGGTTAAGCAATTACAACTGTTTTCTCCTAATTTGAACAATAATTGTTCATCCTTATAGGATAAGGTTGGACAGTTATCATTTAACTGCATGTACCATCTTATTTTTCAAACCAGATATCCACATGAGCGACCCATGATCCCAAAACATCTTACACTCCTTATTGATCATTTTACCGTGATTCATTTTAATTCTACCCGTCCATTTAATGGCCTGATTTCATTCTATCAGTTTGAATATGAAAATAAAGGGAGAGACCGTGTGTATATGAAAACAAAAGAGTTAATTAATTGACACATGCAATATGTACACACTGTGGATGATCCAATACATACTTCAATGGTCCCTTTTTGTAGAGGACTCTTGTGGATGAAGACAAGGCAATGGAACTAATCAATGGGAAAAGGAAAGCTCAAAAAATACAATTGTTCTACCTATAGAGAGTACTATTACAAACATATGAACATGCTCAAAACTTGAATTTTAACCATATAATATAGTAGCCAAATATTGCTAGCTCCCAAAGATTCAGAATAATCATTATTCCCTGGCGTATTGCTACTTCATATTCTTTTAAACTCCTTCACCACCACACCCTCTAGATATTATGACTCCACAAAAGGGATAAAATTTTACAATAGATAAAACATGTATATATCCATCCTGTATTTCGTATGGGGACAACCAATGCCATCACTATTTGACAAGGCGGCAGAATCAGAATTTGAAAATTTAATTCTTTTAAATTATTGTGTTCTAAATTAATAAGTTATTACAATTTAAATCAAAATGACCAAATTCGACTAAATCGGTAACCAACACACTACCATATTAACTTGAAGGCTTGTAGTGTATTAGCGGATTAATTTCATCTATACTTGATGCCTTTTGATAATTGTTGACTTATCTGAAGTGGTATATACAAGTCAAAGGGAATTTATGGAAGCATATTTTCTCAATATTCAATTAGGACTTTTTCTGAGGAATTTTTTTAATCAATTATGACGCAAAAGTCTTAATACAACGATAAAATTATAACTATATGATTAGTAGATATAGTGCATACGTTGCTTATAACTTTGACATTAATTATTCTATCAGTTCACTTTTACTTGTTACTATTTCGTGTTACTAAACTTGAAAGCTAAATTTAATATTTAAAATATAAAATTTAGATGGTTGAAAACTATGCGAGAAATGCTATAAATAACAATCATTCTTATATTAATATGATGAAAAAAGTACTTTTAAAAATATTGATCAAAATTCATGTAATTTAACCTCGATAAGTGAAATAGTGATAAGTAAAAGTGAAGTGATGGAATAGTACAAAAAAAGGTGGTAAATGAAATTTAACCATTTGATATTTTATCTTTGAAATTGACATGTATGTATAGATAGATTCCTAGTAGCTTGTAAGCCCTATATTGTTATTCCTTGCTGGGAAGAGTAAATAGTACTCGTAGAGAGGTAAATCCTCAAACAATAATGTCTCCTATAGAGTGATCCGATGAGGCCCCAAGAGAGTTATCCTTGTACCTAGTTAAGTCCATAGTGGCCATGTTCATTTTTATTTGTTCACTATATTAAAAATAATAATATCATTTTCTAATTTATTCTTATTATTAATTATATTATATTGAACAATTTTATTTATTTACTCCCTTTGTCCATCTTTACTTGACCCCTATACTATTTTAGGATGTCCAACAATATTTATCCAGTTTATGAAATCAAGAGATAATTTTACACTTAGTTCCTAATTTACCCTTGTCATTAATTATAGTTATTTCCCTATTATATTTTTCAATACATTGCATTAATTATATTCAAAGGGTGATTTGGTAAAATTACCTCTATCATTTACTATTTCTTAATCCCTGTGTCAAGTCAATAGCGATCAAGTAAAATTGGATGGAGGAAGTATTTACAAAATTAAGAAAAAAAAGAATAGTACAAATAGGAAGCATTGAATGCATGGCAACTCTTTCTCCCAACAGCTTCTGGTGAGTCATTAAATGCACCTTACTTTGCAGGACCCCCGCTCGCTTTCTCTATCAGCCCTCAGCTGGCTATATCTTCCCCTCATCACGCAGCCATTCCTTATTTATTTACCTTCATCTCTAATCCAGCTGTAATTTTTCTTTTCTTTTTTCCATAAATTACTCATATTAGTGAATTATATTAATATCACTGGATTACTTCCTTTATATTTCAATTCAGAGTTTACAAAAATAAATTCCTTTATATAGTTCTATTTAATGGCCATTCTATAAAGTTATATTATTGTTCGATCGCACCAAAATATTAGAGAATTCATATATTTATTTTATATTATGAACATATTTTTATTGGATAAATTGAAAATCGAATCATTAACAATCAAAAATTGATAAAATGAAAACCGATAAAAAAAATTCTCATTCGTTGATTATTGTTTAGCATATTTAAATATAAAAAATTGATAATACAAAAATTCAAATCGAATCAACCGACGCACACCCCTAATAACTCCTCAAATTTTTTAAAACCTTTTTAACATCTTTTTCATCATATTTATGAATAGTATCTTTATAAACAAATATTTTTTTTAAAAAATAATATAATATCTATTATTTTAATACACCAAATCAAACAATATATAAAAATATCTCTTCATAATTAATACAAATATAACTAATACACTTTATTTAATATTATTTCTTATATATCCTCCCTTCCAACTTTATTAATTAACTCCCAACTATTTCCGAACTCTCATGTAGTAAAATACCGGGGCGGAGCCGGTATATATTGAGGGTTCATTCGAATCTCCTTCGACGAAAAGTTATATTATTTATATAAAATTAAAATAAATTTTTATGTATATATAATAGATATTGAATTACCTTCGACTAGTTCATATGTTTACTTTTTCATATTTTAAATCTTTTTAATTAAAATTTCGGCTCCACCTAATAAAATATTAGGTGTAATTCTTTTGTGACGGACGAGAATTAATTAGGTGATGGGCCTGTCACTCAACAACGATAGTATTATTACTTAATACTTATAACTTAGTAAATACATGTACATCAAACAGCTTATGCATGCCTAAAATTAATAACATATACAGGTAATTAACGTGCTCCTATTCTTTTTGTTTTAGGCTTAAGTAGTCTAGGACCCTTTAATAAGTATTTATTTGTTAAGATTAAAGGTCTGTAGAATAAAGGATTTATTGAGATGTAGTAAATAAATTTTGCAGATAAATATCAAGGGGCCATAAATGACTTTAAAATTTGTCTTACTTCATGTGTTTTAATTTGATTAAATAAATAATTCTAATTTTTATGATCTTAAAAATGTATTACGTGGGAGATTAGGGTTAAAGAAGATAAATAAATTAGAAAATTTTAACGTAGATGTAGTGTATACACTAATAAGTGTTAATGAAGTGGTAACTATTCTATAACATGTTAAATTGATCTTGGCTTAATTAAATCCTATAATTATTTCAAGAGAGGATTTTCATACACTATGAAATCTCATCCTTAATCTATAGATATTATCTTCATGACTCCTACAAATAGTGGACTATCTATACGAGGGCTCAAATCAGGATTTGGGGGTGAGCGTACTGATAGGCTCTGATATCATGTTAAATGGACTTTGAATTTAACTCTAAAGTTGATTTATCATAGTTTCAAGGCATCATTCATTTCAATTGTTGTTTACTGATCTGAATCACATATTAAATTATCACGCTTTAAATGTCCAATCCTAGGCATGAGATGGGATGTTAAGAGCCCCACATCGGATAAAAAAGAGATGGACGGTCTCTTTATATGATTTTGAGTAATCCCTACCTTTTGAGCTAACTTTTAAGTTTCATTTTCTCAAACAATTTTATCTTCAACGTGGTACATTCTAATGTGAATTCAAATATAAGCGATAAATAAAATGAAGCAAAGAACACGTTACATGAATTTCATCTCCTTTCACTCCACATTTGCATTCGAATTGCCAAGATTTCATGTTTCTAGGGATTTTGATGTTATGATTTTCCCATTATTTGCCTTGGGACAAATGAAATTATAAAAGGAGCGTGAACACTATTGAATTTCAAACACCAACTTATTATTTCCAACCAGATAAGTTCTACCTTGTTGAATCTCATACATATCTTCATGACAATTGTATATTTTTGTCTAAGCAATCTTTAAATAATCGACATAACAAGAATGACACTTGTTATAATTGAACATACAATATTCAGAAAGATATATATTATACAACTTTCAACTGCAAAAGTTAAAAAGATAAAAACGTATTTTCACTTGTGATCAAATGTGAACCTAAGACCATATTGGCAAAGAAAAATAAACATGACAAAGAGGGTCAAGTTAAAGTAGGTCAATTAAGATAACGTACAATAGTTGATTAGTCCCCCACCATTACATACCAAACAAAAGAGAGCCATTATGACTCCTCAACAAACAACTACAAATTGATCAAAACAAACCATAGCTTCTGAAATTGACATATTGTTGTCACACAAGTTGTCCAAAATGAAATTTCCATAAATTCAAATTCACTCACCCAAAAGCTTGATTAATTGAACCAACTGATCTTAGTAACCTGAGTCAATACCCGAACCACCACCTTTGCTTTGTGTTAAGAGCCAAATTTATCACCTCACACTAGTTGAGCCGGCCCTTACCACCTAGCAATGGTCGTCTCAGCACGGTTCGTTCTTGACTCAGCCTCCAATTCAGCGCGGTTCGTTCTTGACTCAGCCCCCTCCCTTGTCAACTTGACTCATTAGCAACATTTTTTTCCTACTAGTTAAACTATATATTATAAAACAAAACAAAATTTAAATTAAAAAAGGTGGCAATCCATCCTTATCCAAAATATTTTCCAATTTAGCTTTCACATTGAAGAGCAGCTTTAATCTTCTGAACAGTGCATGAGATCAGATTATTGACTGTTTCCACTGATTCCACAGTGAGTTTGGCTGTAGGGAGGCTATTCACCAATATCTGGAAGGCTACCGTCAAGAGCGACCCGCTAATTCTTTGATCTGGGCCCCCATTACAGGAAGGCCCATTGGACCCACGAGATCCTGGGCCGTCGGGTACAATCGAGAATCCCGATGGAAGCAGAGCCACGTAAGCGGAATCTCCACCGTTCATAACCACGTGCATTGCCGGAATATCAACTGGCGCGTAAACAACAAGCGCCCCAGCCGCGTCTATGCATGTTTCCTGAAGTATCAACATGCTGCTCTGATTTGCGTTCATCGCCTGTCAATTAATAAACTCCAAGTATGAATTTATTTACGAAGAATGCCATTAGGTGGCATAATACGTTAATTTCTGTTGCAATTTTAAAAAATTGAGTCAACCAGAGACCATTAGACTTTTCATGTAAAAAGGGTGATATCATAGTGGGGCTGACCAGAAAAAGGTAACATGTGTCATGTGTTTTGACTTTTTACAAATTTACAAAAGATGCAACAAAGTTAAATTTTATAGATCTGTAATAAGATGGTCCTTTAAAGATACTTCCAAATCCCCCTGTTTGTCCTTTTCAATCAACCTTTTTTTTTAATCTTAGAAAAATGAACCCCACATTCAAAATCAATCAATCTTTCTACATGCATATGAATATTATCTATAAATCGCCATGCATTATTACACTGTCTTCTAACCCTATTTTTCTATCCCTTCAAAATTAATTTTTTTTTAAAAAAGTGAGATAGGGGTTAAGGAAATTACACTAGCACGGAGGAGTGAGACGCAATTTCCGTGGTCTTGGCCTTTGGCAATATGAGCCATTTCTTGCATAGGACCACCGTTGGATAAGATATCCCATTCGCTTCGGAGACGTTCGTCGCGGAGGAAATCGAAGAGTCTTTGTGGGGAAACGGGCAACCAAACGGAAGTAGCAGCGCTTAAGACGATGCCCGCTGGCTCACCGGGGTCATCGACACTCTTTCGAGTCATAACACGGACATCTTCATCTACATTACCTGCACAAAGCTTGTTCCACTTGTGTACCGTTGAAGCACAAACACCAGCACAAAAGTTGTTTGTCATGCGTTGTGCTAGCTTCAACATGCTCCGCCTCCCACTTGGAGTTATTGCTGCATGTGATTTGATTTCTTAAAATTTAAATTTTGTCACAGAAAATATAAGGGACTCACTCACATGATAAGGGTTGATTCATTGAACCATTGCACTAAATAAATTTTATGATTTAACTTGAAGTATAAATCTATATTACCTGTGTGATCCCTGGAGGACACGGTGGATGACATGAGGATTGCAAGACACTCACACTGGCGTTGGAGGGTGGCCACCCATCTTTGTGCACCAAAGCCCATGCCGGCACTGATTAACTGCCGGTAAAGATGGTGGTTCGCACCCTCTTCATATTCGGCATGTTCTACCCATGTAACCTTCATAATTATTGGCAGTAAGAATTCATAATTGAGGACTAACAATTATAAGAGAAGAGAAAAATCAAACTGGATGATTTACATTTGGTTAATTAATGGTTATCTCAATCTTCTCTCATTACATAATAAAACTAAAGATGACATAATCTACAACCTATATTTTAAATTATGGTGTAATTTATGACACAAGTATTTATCCCTTAGGCAAATAATTACAACTCCTAAGCAAAGTTATATTTTTTTTAAAAATTCAAACACGATTTACAAACCCAAAAAATAAACAACAAAAGGTGGATTACACAATGGGAAATTTTTGTGATGCAACAAGACAAATCTTGGAAATGGTTTCTGGTTAGGTTAGGTTCAAGGAGAGACATGATAGAACCTAGAACCCTAAAATTGGAAGCTCATAAAATTACAAAATTTCATCATTTTTATGCAAATTTGAAGGCACGAGGTTAGGTTTGAGACATTGAGAAATGTACCAGACCTTGTAGATACTCACGTGACAACAAAATAATGTAAAGTCAGTCTTGTTGTTTGACTAAAAAGTCCTTTATTAGAGCAGTATAAAAAACAAACACATCACAAGGCTGGAACCAGATAATACACAGTTAGATGAATTAATTATATACACGGGGGACTGATCGAGACAGCATCAGAGATTGGAATAGAAACATCAAATACATTGTTTAATTAAGCCAATGTTTGAGAGTTACAAGACTATTTTAATTTTATTTCTTTCTGAAGAATCATATGAAATTAATGTGTCCCAAGGCACATAAATACAAGTAATGGAGGCTTCTATTCAATTAATTAATCACCCTTAACCTCGATTTCCCCACGTACGGTGTATCATACAATATTATTATTAAGCTCATCTTAAGCAGGAAGTTGCTGAAATTTGAAGACTTTTTAATACTCTTCTGTCCCCTATTATCAGCATCTTATCAGGTTCAATAATCTACTCTTTCCAAATAACCAAAAAAAAGACAAGTGCTTAGTCATTTTGACAATCCAAATTAGGTGGAAAAACCAATTTAATGTTCTGAGCTAAGATCCAAAAACTTGTAGTTGCTCAACCAAACTCATTAAGCACAAAAAAGCAAAAAAGCAGCTACCCATGAATGTAAACTGATTGAATATATAGTACTAAACGACACACTAAAAGAAAGAAAAGTCTTCGTGCATAGAGTTACCAAAAAAATAATTGAAGTACGCACTAATTAATTGAAAGAGATGTAAAAGGGAAGGAGAAATTACTTTGCTATAGCCATTGGGCATATCTTGGACTACACAGCCAGAAGGAAGCCTTCTGCAATTTGGAAATGTTGGTGCACCAGAAGTTTCACGGATGGTATCTATAGACACATCAA
The DNA here is from genome assembly GCA_038996855.1 of Solanum aculeatissimum. Lineage (NCBI taxonomy): Eukaryota > Viridiplantae > Streptophyta > Magnoliopsida > Solanales > Solanaceae > Solanum > Solanum aculeatissimum. Next base: position 5,710 of record JBCEWC010005761.1, on the reverse strand, counting down.
CGACAGCCCACACACCTTCAGCATGTTGCTTGCAGAAACGCAGGAAATTGACCTCTCTAATTGGTACTAATGGTGAAAGTACTTGGAGCTCAGCATGCATCTGTAAAGAATCAATAAAAAATCATAAAGATATTTCAACATTGACTAAAAATTAAATTGTTTTAAGAAAGAGATGCATTTTAATTTACCAGCTGAAGTGCACCATTTCTGGTTCCACCCATACCACTTGATATTACATCTGTTGTGGAGGTTCTAGCAATCAAGCAAGGAAACATTTCTGCCCATTTGTTCTGTCAAAATTAAAGCTAATCATCAGAAAATGAAGATTTATGATTTCTTGTATCATCACTGACAAGACTATTAATTACATAGGATTAGATACCTTAAAGTGCAATCCAGAAAGCTAAAAGGAATTACTTACAGAGTCCATTAATGTCTCAACAAGAGCCAAACTATTGATTATAACCATGCCTGTCTCCCTGGAAGCCTCTGAAACAAAACTGTTTGGTCTCATACCAATACAAGGAGTAAATGTCCTTATGTACTCTTCATGGTTTAGTATTTCTCTACCACCTTCAATGCTCCTGAACCAAAGAGGCTCATCATTTTGTGCCATTTTTACCAATTCATCCATGGCAGCCAAAGCAAGTTCAAGATACATGGATCTTTCAAGTGATCTCTCAATTCCAGTTGACTGTCTAGATGAAGTCACCACTGGCAAAGAATTTGAAATCCCAACTCCAAAATCAGGAGGAGCTAAGGGGAGTGTTGTTGGTACATTATTCATACCTCCAAATCCATTGCTTCCAACTCCAAGTTCCAAACTTGAATTAGGCATTGGTGGAGGCATAGAGGTAACTAAAGAAGAAATGGGTCGACCCAAAAACTTGCCAGCAAGTGCACAAACTCTATCCAATTCATCTTTCAGCCTGGCATTTTCAATCCTAAGATGTTGCTCCTCCAGAGAGATTTCACCAATCATCGCTGGCCCACCACAATTAGTGCAAATTGGATTTCTCATTGCCTCTCTTATAGACATGTTTTCTGCACGAAGCTTATCATTCTCTTGCCTTAGAATTGAATTCTCATGGCGTTCCAGTTGAGTCTGGTGCAATCAAGTAGCGCACACACAAAAAAAGAATCCCACATAAAAATGAATCTTTCAAAGCCATAAAAATTGAATCTTTTTTTAAATTTCCAAGTATTATACCTTCATCTGAGTTCTACGATTTTGGAACCAAAACTTGACTTGCCTAGTCTCCAAGCAAAGCCTTTTGCTTAACTCCAACCTTTGTTTCTCATCAGGATGAGGACACTCCTTGAAGAGACTAGAAAACCAAACAAACAAAAAAAAAGAAACATTTCATCATTAAAAAAGTTGAAGAAGAAAAAAGAGATCTTTTTTTTTTTCATTTGAAAAGATGGTAATGATTACGATTCAAGTTCTTGGATTTGCTGAGGAGTGTGTCGGTGGTATCTTTTCTTCCTTGGTGGTTTGTCGGCAGCATCTTGTTCATCACCCGATGCACCTTCCAAGTTATCACTTCCAGATCTGCTGTCTGGTTCTTCCTCTCTACTCCTTCTACCAACACTGTTATTTCCCTCATAGTTTTCAGCCATTCTTGTTACCTCACCTTGCCCCTCCATGCCTGTTTGCTGCCACAAAAAAGAAAAATAAACAAAAGGGGTGTCATAAAGTTTCAAAAACAAAGTGGCGAAAAGAAAAAAGATTCATTTTTTATGGTTTTTTCTTTTTGGCTTACAAGAGCAAGAGAAAGTCCAGGGGAGTTGAACATGGTCTTGGCAAGAGATTGAGGAACAAGTCTTGGTTGAGAAATTGCACCAGTGGGCATACTGTTGTTGTTTTTATTGTTGCTGCTGGCGTTGTTATTAAATGGTATATCAGCAACAATTCTTGCACCGCCACCACCAGAATTATTATCAAGAAAGCCCCCAATATTCATGAAATAAACCAAGAGAGTCTCAAAAAGCACTTAGCTTTTCTGTATATATGACAGATTCACTGTATCTTTTTGAGCTAAAAATCAGAGAAGAAAGTGGGGAGAAAAATTATGAGAGGTAGAGGAGACACAAGGACGAATCCAAATGTCTCCAACTTCCTCTCTAATTTTTACTCTTGAAAGAAAGATAAGAAGAAAAGAAAGAAAAAAACCCCTCTTGTGCTGCTCTTTACTACTCCTTGCCTTTCTCTTCTCTATACTTTCCTTAAATAACAGTAGCAATTAAAATTCCTCTTCTCTCCCTAACAGTAAAGAAAAAGAGTGACCTTTTCTGTGTTTCTTAAACTAATCTTTGCTGTGATTCTTAGATGCCTAAATGAATGGTTTAAGCAAGGAAAACCCTAAATTTAAGGTCATTTTTCTGTTCTGTTATATGTATATCTCTGCATGCTTGACTTTTGAAACAAAAAAAATAAAGCATAGAAAAGGAAGTGAGAGAAAAGGGGCTAAAAAGGCTTTGTTTTATCAGTTTTGCAAAGACAAGAGAAGAGACGAGAGATAGAAAAAGGGGTAAGAATAGTAGAAAATAAACTAAAATACAAAAAATAAAGAAAAAGGTGAAGATAATACGCAAAATTGTGGACTCATCGAAGCCTTACATATACATACATCCAAAAGAGTACAGAAAAAGGTTTGGTTGACTCTTTCACCCCCGACCCCCACCCCCACCCCACAATCCTCTCTCTCTCTAATTCTTTGAGATCTTCCGTGAAGACTGTGAAAAAAAGTGTTGAGCCTTTTTTCCTTGTTGATTTTTCTAAAAGTTCAACTTTTTACTGTGACAAAAACACAGATTTTACTCAAGAAGAAGATGAAATGCCATTTCATTCAGATCCCAAGATTCTGTTTTTTTTACACACAAAATTTCTTCTTTATCTTTTTACTATGTTGGGATCTGAAATTTATATGAAGATTATGTGAATAAAAATTTACAGCAAGGTGACAAATTTAATACAGGAAACAGGGGTTTTCTAGTCAATGGGTTTTCCAATTTTAAAATATGCATAAATATTGGAGAAAATAAAAAGATTCTTTCTACTTAATTTTTAATTTAATTTCTGTCTACTAAGATTTTGTTTCATCATTGACCCACTTGACCTTATGTATGTAAGCAAGTCGTATTCAGATTCAGCAACTGTATTTGTTGACGGAATCCGACGAGTTAAATGACCGGTGGCTCGCCGGTGTCAACTGCTGACGTTTATTACTCCCTTTTTCTGTTTTTGGTTATCTCGGGTCCAACAATACATGGATCTGTGCTTCTGGTTTGGGCTTTTTTCAACTTGTAGTTTTGGTCCATTTCATAAATTCCAACGCTGCATCTTTATTTATTCCAAAGTCGAAACGAACACGTCTGCTACATATACGTATATCGTATTAGACCTTCATCAGTTATTTTATATTTTATCAAATCAAAATTCTAACTCTTCTTGACGAATGTAGCAAGTCAAGGAAATTAGCAAATATGGTGCACTGCATATTTATTTGAAAGTCACAACGAACGCAATTACTAGAGATTCTATTTTCGTCAAACACTTTTGTGAATTCTACCTCTTCCTAATGAATATGCCAAGTCAAATTTTTTTAGCTAAAAATGATACATCACCTATTTATTCGAAAATTGTAATGAACACGCTAACCTATTTTGTACTAGACGTTCAACCAATCATTCTATTTTTGTCAAATCAAAACCCGTCCCCTCCCCACACAAATATCGAGAAGATCAAAGTCCTTAGACACGTAATTGATCTTGAAATATTATTTCTTTCTTTAACTATTCATAATGATTAATTATTTACATTATTATTTTTAATTATCTTTTATAACGTTTGATCAGCTAAACACATATTTCAACTGTTCTCTCAGCTACTTATTAGATGTCATCTCTCACCAGTCAAGTATAAATATGAAATAGTATCACAATCCTTAAAACATAAATGAGAAAAATAAATTACTCATAAATTTTTGTCCCAATTAATATATTATTTTACTTATTTTGAGACATAAATGGTTCTTCGGACTCTTTCACTTGATATTATTATTAATATATAAAATATTTTTGCTTAAATATTCATTCAACAAAGTATAAACACGATTTACTTGGCATTATTTTTTTAAAGAGGAAATTTCTTCAAACCAACTTCATTCCGGTTTCACTAGAGTGCAGTCCTCCGTGACAACAAACATATGGTGATTTTAAAAAATAATTAAAATTGTAAATATTTAAATACTAATAAAAAATAAAATAATTAAAAAAAACTCTTCTTAATAGTAATATTTTTCAAAAACGTGTAAAAATGAACCATAACATATAATTTGAGATGAAAGGAGTAACATTTAGTGCTTTTGTATAGCGGTACTTGCATTGTCGGCAACAACTTCGATAATACGCATTTTACTATTTCATACATTGATTGGTAAAACATAGTATATAGTACTTTGAAGACTGATGTGTTAATTCCTATTCAACGATTAATAACCTCCTTTCCTATTTTAACAAGTTACTACTTTCATTTTTTATTGCTCCCGAACAATTTATGTGATATCATTCAAATTTTGATACATAAATTGAGACAGAAAAAATATAACGTAGAAAAACATTTCGTAAGAAATAGGAAGTAACAAATTCTATCAAAAGTTCGAGATATAGTAATGGTGGTGTTCGATTAGTTGCAAGTAACAAACATTCATGCCATGTTTGAAGCCTCATGAGTCATGAATAAGTAATATAGCTCCATCGTTTAATATTGTTGGGCACACTATCACTATCACATTAACTATCATTTACTAATTACTAAGTTTGGTTAATTATTCTTATAAGCTCCAAGCCAATGTCTATGCCTCTAGTAGAAGAGCCATCCTTGTCCGAGGGTTGTTAATCTGCCACCCCCTTGCCGTAAAATTATACCGCGTAAAATAGATAATGAATAATTTAAATATATATGTGTACATATCATATCACATATATATATATACATATATAAAAGAGTATGTAAGGTCAGCCTACGTACCGCTCCCACATAATTTTTATTTATTTTTTCTTTAAATAATTCAATATTTTAAAAATCAATTAAATAGTCTAACAGAAGTTAAAAAAAACTCAAAAGACGTCATTTTTTATTAAACGGTACTTTAGCCTATCGTAACCATTCGAAAAAGTCACAATCATTCAAAAAGAATCACACTCTTCAAAAAAGTCACAACCCTTTAAAAAAGTCATATTTTTTTGGAAAAGTCACAACCCTTCAGAAAAATCACAATCATTCAAAAAAGTCGCAACTCATTGAAAAAGTCACAATCCTTTGTAAAAGTCACAACCATTCGAAAAAGTCACAACTCTTTGAAAAGTCACACTTATTCGTAAAAGCTACAACCTTTCGAAAAAGTCACAATCCTTCAATGTGATAAATTATATGTTTTCAATATAATATAAGATAATTAAATAAATAAAAGTCACAATTCATAACATTTCGAAAAAGTCACCATCCTTCAATTAATCTCATTAGAAAAGTCACAACCCTTCGAAAAAGTCACAACCACAATTCTCCAAAAAAGTCACAACTCCTTGAAAAAGTCACAATCTTTTAATGTGAAAAATTATCTGTTTTCAATATAATATAATTAAATAAATACAATACAAATTAGTAGTATCCCCCCCCCCCCCGCCACAACCCTCCCCCAAAAGCAAC
>JBCEWC010005760.1:0-24323 GCA_038996855.1 Solanum aculeatissimum | reverse complement strand
CTAAGAGTGCATAATTTGATAATAATGGATTTTTAAGGGGTATGTTAATATCCCAAAGTTCATATGTTATGTTTCGGAGTCAAGGAAGTTGCAAGATAAAGTTTGGCCAAAGTTACAATAAGCTTCTTTAAGAAATCCTTCTTAAATTTGGGTCAAATGTATTAGACCATATATCCCAAAATATAAGAACTTATAAGGTCCATGACCCTTCAAATTGAAGGTATACGAGTCTAGTTTGCAACGCACAAAATCGCATATCAATCTGACTTTAGAATAAACAGTTATGAGAATTTTACCACAACTGCCTGAGCAGGAAATCGGGTCATGGGCCGGGTCGGGTCAAACCTAACTATATGTCGGCTATTTTGATGTTTTAAAGCTGAAAATAGCTCATTTTCGTCCCAAACCAATAGAGAAGCTGAAAGAAAAGCTCCCACCAGGTTCCAAAGCAATTTAGGTAAGTTCTTCACATTTTTATCGTTAAAATATATCCGTGTGCCTAGAAATGTGTGCCTTACGCTTTGCGATTGTTGTTCTCTCTTATTAGCTGTGTTTGGGGGCTGTTTTTAGACTGTGAAAAGTGATGTTCTTGCTGGTCGTTGTGTGTTTGCAGCTGGTTTGTTTAGGTAATCTTTTTGGGGTTCTTGTACGACCATTTTATGAAGTTCTACAAACGTTTTCTCTCGTAAACGTTATAGGCAAAAATCTGTTCGTTAATGCCAATATATGGACTATTTGTGGGTGTTTTTAAGTTACATATATAGAGTCGTTGTGAAGCTTAGGAAGTTGGGAATAACTTTTGTTAAGGAACTTCGAGCATTCAGACGTTCGCTCGATGCAATGTTATGCTACCTAATAGTGTGTTGCGTGGAGTTGTTGTATGTTGTACTTGCTGCATTGTTGTGAGTTTAGCTGGAACTAGAACAAGCTGGATATGACATGTATATAAGAATATGTATTAGAAAAAATATGATTACATAAGGAAAGGTCGAAAAAACATCTTTGGGTCGATAAATATGGGCTTGCTGCCCGTTTGTTATTTTTGGGTGGAATTGGACTACCAAATGTGTTTATTAGATACTAATACTAGTTTTACCACCTAAATTATTGTAGATAACTATTTGGGAGGAAAGAAAGTTACTTCGAGGTAATATCGAGGTGGTACAACGAGGTATGTAAGGCTACTCAATTTCCTATTACTTAGCATGAAATATAAATTCTTTCGTGGCACACAAAGCCACTTATAGTCTCCAACATAGTTAACGACTTTGTCTTCATTCTTTAACATGTATAATGTTTTCATATATAGTCATTGTCAAAGTTGCATACATATTTTGGATACCAAGATATATGAGTTCTCTTTTTGGCTAAATAAAGTCCATGTGTTATTTTATCTCCTACATGTTTCAATAATCGTGTAACCTACTCTTTTCATTAAGCATTATCTTGCATGATTGTTTATATGTCACTTGTTATATCGATAGTCCTACAACTCAAGTGTTGTGGCCACCAAAAGAATCATCTCAAAAGTAAATAAAAGATAAAGTAAAGTTGCTTCTGATGGGCAGTAACCCAAGGGGTGGAAGAATCACCTAGCCAGGGTCGATCCTATCACGGGGGGTAGCCCAAGAGGCAAGGAAAGCCTAGCCAGGATCGATCTCGATATAGATTTACCACTGACCAACTGGTCATTTGTATTATATGTTGTGCACAGATTATACTGTAAATAAAGGTAAAGTGACATAAAGAACATAAAGTACTTGATTCCACAATTTGACTAAAGGTGGTCCCTTATCTATACAGCAGTGCATAATTTCATTTGAAATCTTATTTCATACATAGTACAGTTTGTCTTACATATTCAGTACATTATCTCGTACTAACGTCCCACTCGAGGGACCTGCATTTCATGCTGCAGGTACAAGAGCCAATAGATCTCCCTAATAGGAGTACAGGATATTTAGCTACTATTATTGGGCTCTAGGTTGCTTCAGAGTTCTATGTGTTTAGAGCTTATGTTTTGTATTGTATAGTAGTTGATGCTGAGATGGGGCCTGTCCCGACCCTCATCAGACAGTGTTTCTTATCTAGAGGCTTTGTAGACTATGTAAAGTAAAGTGTGTTATGCCTTGTATTTTGGGTGTCGTGGCTCCAACGACCTAGTCATATGCATTACCTTTTGACTTGTTATTACTTTCTACTTTCCTAAAGGCATGTTGAGTGTGGAAATACCTTATAATGTTTATAGATAATGTGTTTTCAGGTTGGTTCTCCCAAGCCTTGTCGGCAACGGGTGCTAGTCCACCTTAATGGGATTTTGGGACGTGATAATAATTGTAAGATCTAGATTGATTCGTGAGTAGATGGGCTGATATGATAGAATTTTGATAGAAATGTGATAGTGATTATGGTGAAATTTGAGTAAATGGTGAATCTATTGATTAATTGAGATAAAATCTTGATAATTGAGGTATTTTGGATATTATTGTGGTAACATGAGACTTCTAATACCATTTGGAGAGTTTTGTGATAAATTGCAGACAATTGTGATACATTCGAGATCTAGAAGAATATTTTGGGACTTGCAAAGTCCGATTTCATTGACTTTTTTTTATTATTGATGAGAGAGTGGTGATATGAGGCATATTAATGGTATTGTGGTACTAGTTGATGCACACAACATAGTCTCTTAATGTAATAGCTATTGTACATATCATTTATCATTTATATTACTATTATATATATATATTTGTATTATGACATTGGTATGTATACATCTCATATTGAATTTTTACCACCTGAGACAATGTGATACATGAGACATTAGAGTATGAGGCCCGCAACACCTCGAGATACTTTAGTTTTTTGTTTACAATACCTTGAGATATTTGAGTACATGGTTTGTGATGGCCCCGGGTTCTATCTGGTAGCTTTGGCTTGATAGATGTGTACATCATCCCTACAATGATTGTGTTTCACCTCATACATGGCTTGTGACGCCATTGCATTCATTCATCTTATTTGCATTGTGTCACTAGTTGCATTCACTATCTTTATCTATTCTTATTATGTATATATTGTGTACTAACCATATGATAGAGGTGGTAGAGACTCTTAGTTATTATATGCTTATTCAGTTTGTCCTACCCAGTCAAATGAACCTACTTGGTACATTTCAGTATGCTCACCCCTACTTGATTTCCTCCTGCAGATCGAGCACAGGGACCCCTAAAGGGTTCTACTCCATCAGAGACCTTTATTACCAGATCCAACGGTGAGGCTCAAACTTTGAGTCACTGTTGTTTCTTTATGACTTCCTTTTTATTGACTTATGTATTAGACTATGTATTTCCTCTTCAGACAACGTTGTATTTTTATTTGAGATAGTTGTGTTTACACATTCGTACTACTTTAGATACTCTTGTACTCATGACTTCAGGTTTTGTGTTTTCGTTTTAATTATTGTGGTTGCTTTGGATTTACTTTATTTTATTTAGGCGTGATTCGATTTTGGGTCATGACAAGTTTGATATCACAACTCTAGGTTCGTTAGGCTCATAATTCAAGAGTAGGGTTTCTAATAGAGTCTCGCGGATCAATATATAGACGTTCTTACCCAGTTTTGGGAAGCTATAGGGCACTTGATAGAAAAAGCTTTCACGTCTTGCTTCTATTCGTGCGTTTTCTTCATATCAATTATTTTGAAAGTATCTAATCTATCCCTTCTACACAGATGTCGATTACTAGATCCCGATGGCCAGAGGGAAAGCCTGAGCTAGCTGATGTGGCTCCTGGTCAAGGTAGGGATTGTGATAGGGCCAGGGGCCGAGGACATGCTAGAGAGGTAGCTCCGCCCAGAGGACTGGCTAGATCAGCTTCTCTAGAGCTCGATTATGAGTCGGAGGGACCTATAGACTCTATTCCACCACCATCAGCCCAGATTCTATGCCCTCAATTGAGGCTCTACTTTTATGGGTATTGGCTAGACTTGAGGGAGCTCTTCTGACTCTATCTATTATCGATGCACTGACTTTTACATCATCAACTAGATTTTCTATAGCTCTAGCTAATCTAGGTATAATTCATGTTGGACCTTACTTAGTCCCAACAAATACTTCTATGGTTTCTATAATTCCACCTCAGGCATCTCAGTCGAGTTCTAGTTCACAACTTCAGGAATTGGTTATTGCTCTGTCTATTGCACTGCCCAAATTTATATTGACATAATCTTCTGCTAGTCCTACTATGTCTATTACTGAGCAGAAGAGTTTTGAACGATTTGTATGATTGGCTCCCTAAGATTTGATGGGACCCCTAGTGATAGAGCTTATGATTTCTTATATGTGTGTCAGGAATGGCTATGTAATTTGGCCGTCCTTGAATTGCATGGAGTTGGTTATACCTCTTACCAGTTCAATGGCCTAGCCAAGGAGGTGGTGGAGGTCATTTTTGGCTTATCAATTTGTTGGATCTCCATACATGACCTGGGATCAGTTCATAAAGGTATTCTTAGAGAGGTTTGTGCCATATAGCCTTTAGGATAACCGTCGGGATGCGTTTGACAATCTTTAGCAGGGTTTTATATGAGTGTTGGACTATGAGGCAAAATTTTATACATTATCTAGATATGCCTTGTCAAGCATTTCTATAGAGTTTGAGAGGATTTAGCATTTCACTAAGGGATTGGCGGGGTATCTTTAGAAGGCCAAAATATTTTTGGTTTTTGCTGGGGGTATGTTTTAGAGTGTGGTAGATCATGCTCGCATGATAGAGCGCATTAGACATGATAGATAGGGTGGCGGGAAGTGGTCCCGTCAACATGGCCAGTTTAGTGGACCACTACCATAAGATAAAAAGTTTCAGAGGTGGGGCTATTAGGGTAGGGCAGTCCAAGCAACCATCCCCGCAGTTGATAGTTTTGACAGATCCAGGCCTATTTAGATAGGCTGTGATAGCTCATTTAGTGTATACAGGTGTGGTGTCTTTTCAGGACAACCATCTTAAAGGTAGGAGATTAGGGCTTATTATCATTGTAATGAGATTGAACACTTGGTTCATCATTGTCCACATCGTTCACCTTTCGCGCAGGCTTTAGGTTCCTAGCCAACCTGTCTAGCTCTAACACCAGTAGCCAGAGAAACCTCTTAGGGCATGAGGGGTGGTACTAGAAGAGGTCGTGACACAGTGAAAGGTGGAGCCCGTGAAGGCCCACAGGCTGGTGGTAGGCACAGAGTATGCTATACTATTCTATATAGAGCCTAGGCAGAGGCCTCTGATGCGGTTATTATAAGTATGGTTTTGATGTGCCATTGTTCTGCTTTAGTTTTATTTGATCCAAACTCTACTTATTCATAACATCAACTTATTTTGCTCAGATCTTGATATTATGTGTGATCCTTTTCCCCAGCCTATTTGTGTTTCCACCTCGATAGGTCAATCATTAGTTGTGAATCGGGTGTATCAGGGTTGTATTGTCACCTTTGAGGGGAGAGATATTGTTTTGATTTGATATTGCTAGATATGGTAGACTTTGATGTGATATTAGGTATGGATTGGTTATCGCCTCTCCATGCTATTCTTGATTGCTATGCAAAGACCGTGACCTTATCTTGCCCCAATTTGCCTCAATTGGTGTGGACAGAGAACCTAGCTCCAATCTCAAGGGAGTTATTTCTTATATGCATGTATGTCAATTGATGGATAAGGATGATTCTTCCACCCCTAGGATACCCTCTATCAATAATCAACTTCACTTTTTATCTTTTATTTACTTTTGAAATGATTCTTTTGGTGGTTATAACATTTTAAGTTGTAGGACTATAGATATAGCAAGGTACATGTAACAATCATGTAAGATAAGACACAATAAAAAGAGTAGGTTATCCAACTAATGAAACACGTAGGATATGAGATAACACATGGACTTTATTTAGCCAAAAAAAGAACTCATGGATCTTGGTATCCAAAGTATGTATGCAGATTTGATAATGAATATGTATGGGAATATGTGAACATGTTAAAGAGTGGAGACACGATTATTAGTTATGTCAGAGTTTGTAAGTGCCTCTATGTGCTAAAGGAGGAATCTAGACTTCATGCCAAATAATAGAAAATCGAGTAGCCTTACATACCTTGCAGTACCACCTAATTACCTTGAAGTAGCCTCCTTTTTCTCTCAAATATTTATCTACAATAGGGTAGGTGATAAAATTAGTACTAGTAACTAATAAACATGTTTAGGGAGTTCAATCCCATCCAAAAATAACACTCGGGCAGCATGCCCGTAATTATCAACCCAAAGGCATTCTTTTGACCTTTCCTTCTCTAATCATGTTTATCTAATATACATTTCCATATACATGGCACATTCAATTTTTTTTAGTTCCAACTAAGTTCACAATAGTTTACCAAGTATAACGTAGAACAACCCCACGCTACACACAATTAAGTGGCATCACATTACATAAATTTTGATGACAACAATCCACACCTATTTCAACTTCAACCAAACTATTCTTAACATTTTTACATACAAAACCAGTCCTAAAACAATCCCAAAATAGATGGAGGACGTGAGACAATAATCCCTACTTACCAACCCACAAATCCCTACGAAAGCACATTCAAGATAACATAAAAGAACTTGTTTCTAAGAAAACTAAAAATGGTGCACCAACCTTGGTATATAATTTTTGAACTAAAACTTGTTAAAACATCAACTTTCCTTCATAATAAAGTCAACCAACAAGAGAAAAGTCCCTCAATAATCAACAAAAGTGTGCAACAATATTTTAGAACACATGTTGTCCAAAATTTTGACACTGCATAACCAACTTATTTCTCTTGTTTTTCATGGAAGAATTACACTAAATACATAGGTATGTTTACTTACCTTAACCTTCGAAAAGTAGATCTTCTCCAAGAACCCTAAAGGTGTGCTTTGACTGCTTTGCAAAGTGAAGAGAGAGCAAGGAGAAAACTTGGAGAAAATATGATTTTTGTCTATGTTAAAGTGACTTGAAGTGGATGGTTTTAATCCCTTTTAAATGGACCCACCTTGTCCGAATTTATCCCTTATTTTAAGCCTTATTTTATAAATGGAGTGATATACCATTTGCCTTTTCACTTGGGCCTTATTGGGTCTCAATTCAGTGGGTTTTGGTTGCCACTTTTTCTTTTTTCCTTCACTTAGTTTGGACCCAAATTGTCAAGTAGGTTATGAATATACTTCGGCCCTTTTTCTATTCATCTTGGGCTGCCAATATTCTCCCTTAATAATGCCAAACCATGGGCTAAAATTACATCCTTCACTTAGGCTTTATTTTTTATCGGACTTGGATAGATTTGGGTTGGGCCTCGTCTCCATGTCTTTTTCTTTTTACTTAATTTTGGGCCTCAAGTGAGCTCACTCATGTATGAATTAATCTTCTCCCTATACCTAGCCCATTTAAGCTAAGCATATAGGTGACTCACCTGCTAGTTGCTTAAGGTCCCACAAGCACCTCACTTCTTTTACTTTGTTTAAGGCTGCGATCTCCTTAATTCAACTTAAAACTCATAAACACTTGGTCACCTTAAGCTTTAGGCGTACATATGACCCTCTAATCTAAAGGTTAAGAACTTTTAAAAATTGGTGCTCATTTAACCAAGCCATATCATATTCCATATGCATAGGACTAGTACACATAAGATTGCATGGTGTGATGGTGTCTATAGTACTGAAAGAAGATTTGTATTCACCTCTCAGTTTTTGAAGGCTCTACAACATGTTTTGGGAACTAGAGTGGATTTGAGTTCAGCTTTCCACCCTAAATAGATGGTTAAACTGAGTGCACCATTCAGGTGTTAGAGGACATGATATGAGCTTGTGTGGTTGATTATAGGACCGATAGGGCCAACACTTTCCTTTTGATAGACTTTGCATATAATAATAGTTAGCATTTTAACATTCAGATGGCACCATTTGAGGCATTGTATGGCCAGAGGTGTAGATCATCCATTGGATGGTTCAACTCAGGTTATGATGATGTGTTGAGTGTGGATCTACTTAGAGATGCCATGGACCAAGTCCATTTGATTTAGAGTAGACTTTTGATAGCTTAGAGTCACCAGAAGAGTTATGCTGATAAAAGGATTAGGTCTCTTGAGTTCTCTGTTGGTGAAAGTGTAGGGCTGAAGATTTCACCCATAAAGGGTGTGATGAGATTTGGGAAGAGGGGTAAGCTCAGTCTCATATTTATTGGTCCATATGAGATTTTGAGGAGAGTTGGTGAGATTGCCTATGAGCTGGCATTACCATCGAGATTGTCATCTGTTCATCCTATTTTTCATGTTTCTATGCTCCACCAATATATTCTAGATGAGTCGCATGTGATTTTTTATGATTCCATTGAGTTGGGTCCAAACTTGTCCTTTGAGGAGGAGCCTATAGCTATATTAGACTGGTAGATCTGGAGATTGAGATCCAAAGATATACCTTCTATGAAGGTTCAGTGGCGACACCATTTTGTTGATAAGGCTACTTGGGAGTTAGAGTCAGATATGCGGGCTAGATATCCCAACCTTTTTTAGGCTTTAGGCACACCTCTTTTTTTATGTTCGAGGATGAACATTATTTTTAGTGGTGATTGATGTAATGACCTGTTTAGTCAATTTTGGCCTTATTTGTGAAAATTATTGATTTACCCTTTTGTAAGTTACTTTGGGTCTATTTTGAACTATTTGAATGATTGAAACTGAAATTTGTAGATTTAAAATAGAAAATATGAGTTTTGACACTTTTTGGAAGCTTAAGTTATTGAAAAAATGAGTTTCTGTATCATTCTGAGTTTCAAGTGTTGGATTAGGGATCCATGGATTTCATTAGCTTCAGAATGTAGAAATTGAACTATGAGAAGTTATAGAACTAGATTTGGAGTTCAAATGAGGTTTTTAGGCCAAAAGTTGTGATTTTAGTCATTCCAAAATCAAAGTTTGACTTTGGTCAACATTTGAACTTTGAAAACTCGGATCAAAACTCTGACAGTTTTAGTAGTTCCGGATGGTGAAACTAACGCTTGAAATGGTCTCGGAATACTTTTTGAAGTTGTCGAGGGAAGTTTTGGTATTTTGAGTTTTAAACTAGTTTTATTGACTTGAATTGGTAAATGTGGTGAGAAGACCTTAAAATTGATTTTTGATAATTCTATTGAGTCCGATCATTGTTTTTGGTATGGATACATATAAAGTTTATGTAATTTTTAGTTTGGATGAGTTTTGGGGGTTCGTTCTGAGTAGGGAATTAGGCTTGGTTTGTTGGTTTTGCTGAGTTCTGGTGCAGGTGCTTGTCTTCTCCGCATTCGCAGAGGTCTGGGTCTAGTTACCTTTTGCGTTCATGAAGGGTCGATCTGCGTTCGCGGAGTGCACACATGTGTGTGACCCTTCTCCCTCCTATTTACTCTCCGCATTCGTAGGTTGGTCTCCGCGATCATGGAGGTCATTTTACTCAGCCTTCTCCGCGTTTGGAGACTCCACCTGCATTCGCGGAGTACTTTTGTGACTGAACAATGTTAAAAATCGGGAAACATCACTTTTAATCCATTTTCAAACTTTCAAGCTTTTTGAGGCAATTTTGAAGAAAGATTTTTGAAAATTTTTGTTAGGTAAGTATTTTTAACATTGTATATTTATCATTTTTCTTAAGTTTTATCTTGATTTCATCCTAAAATTCATAATTTTCAATATCCAAAATTGGAGATTTTTAGACTACAACTTTCAAACTTTAAAATGCTAATTTCTCACTCAATTAAAGCTTGATTTTAATGGGATTTTCTCCCATGAACTCCATTTTCACGTAGAACTTAATTTTAAAGTCGATTTCCAAATTAGAAAACTTTAGATTTTAGCCCTAAAATTGACCATTTTTCCCCTAAGCCTAATTCATGTCAATATGGATATCAAAATGCTCCTCTTGATGTGTAGTGTCTAATTTTGATAGTGATTGATCGATTTGAGGATTGTTTGGAGGTTTGAGTTGATCAAACGTTTGTCCAAGTATGGTTTCAGCATTAAGGTAGGTTTGACTAATCTTATTGGGACTGAATTTGAGTTATTAATTATGTTTATGTGGTTATTATGAGATATAGACTGATTTATGAGTAATTATATTAATGGGATAAGATATTGATGGAAATGTATTTCCGATTAAGCCGAATTGTGAGTAATGATGATTCTACTGTTAATCTGATATAGAAACTTGTGTATTAAGATTATGTAAGAGGTTATTATGTTAGTCTGAGAATTGTGATATTATTTGGGAAAATATTATGATAACTTGATAATTTATGAGACATCGTTGGTGATTATACTTGTATGTTGGGGATGCGTAAAGTTCAATTTATGTGTTATATATGATCTTTGGACATAGTTACGATTTGTATGCATCGTGGGAACAAATAAGGTCCGATACTTGTGATATAATTATTGCTTGCATATAATAAGGATGGATTTATATTATGGGGACGAGTGAGGTCCGGTACCTTTAGTATACTTGATCATTATATGGTTATTACTATCTGAGATATTATGATAGATTATGACACTTAATATTAGTTTCTTGCTATGTGAGATTTATACTGTATTACTCTCATTATGAGGTTTCCTTATTTATACATATATTTGAGTGGACATTACCGTTTTGTGTTTGTATCATGTTGCATCGTACCATCTCTTGACCTGAGGAGGAGGCAAGGGTAATATACTCCACTATTGTACCACCCCCTTGACCCGAGTAGGACGCAAGGGTGAGATTCATACTTTATAATCCCTTGACTGCAAGTAGGTGGCAAGGATGAGACATTGTAACACTCCTTAACTGCGCATAGGTGGAAACGATGAGCATTGTAATACCCTTGATCACGAGAAGGTGGCAAGGTTATGAGATACATGATACATGATTGGACGATATTTCATTTATTATGTTTACTTTGCTTATGGTGTTGTAATACTAGACATGTGGGAGATCTCATAAGGCTTATTGTATATGTTCATTGTGCACTAACCCTTTGGGTTGCAAGTGTAGGATTCTTCATTATTCCATTACTTGTTCGATTTCTCTTACCCAATCGGTTGAACTTACTGGGTACATTTCGGTGTACTTACCCCTACTTCATTTCCTCCCTGCAGATCAAGCATAGAGACCCACACAGGGTAGTTGATTCACTCTTTTTGAGCATTTTCTGCATCCATTCAAATCTTATTGTTGAGGCTCAGAATTCGAGTCATCATAGATCTTTGGGACTATCTATATTGTTTTTCTTTCATACTTGTATCAGATATTTGAGATAACTTTTTACTTTACCTTGATATAGTCTTGTATTTCATTTTGAGACAATGTATTTAATATTCTGCACTATTATAGATGCTCTTGTACTCATGACTCCAGATTTTGAGATAATTGATATAGTGTTTCTATTTTATTTCATTCTTCTTTAGTTGTGATCCATTTTGGATCATGACAAATATGTCTCTACATCATAGATCTTAGAGGGGTTTAGAACATAGCTTTACTAGCTCACCCTCAAGATTAGCAAAATACACAAGTCTTAGAATAATGTCATAAGCAAGAAACATAGGGCTTGTCCCCGAACCATGGGAACTCACCAATCTTCAATAGCAATGTCTAGAAGCTAGCCACAAATATGAGGGGTAGAATCATCATCTGCCCCTACATGATGATATCATGTAGACAAGAGTATGCGTTAGTGCGTTGGAATGTACTAAGTATGTAAGCATGCCATGCAACAATGAATATCGTACATAATAGCAATACGCATAGACATAAGCAATAGAGCAAAGACAAGTTGTGCATCAACAATCCAATATTTAAAATCATGCGGGGAAGCATCATAAAACATTTCATCACCTAATAGACATACATATGTGGGAATAAGACCATAACCAAAATTAAGATCATGCAGGTTATTATATGGAATCCCGATGTTCCCTCTACACCAAGCGAAAGGGGAGTCTACTTTGCCAAGATAGACTTGATCCTCACCTTATAGGCTCTATCCTAGCACGGTGAGAACTCATTATTTGACCCCACCCTTTAGGTTCTATCCTAGCACGGTGAGTGTCTATCATTAAATCTAAATGGATCTATTAGCACACTTTTAAAGCATATAAACATGAACATCATTCCTGTGATGACACATAGTTATGGGACAATGGAACCTACCAATTCCCTCTTGGTGCTAAGTCATATCCCATGGAATACATAATCATGCATATACATAGACATCATCATAATTCATACTTTATCAAAATCATTTTCATAGCTTTTGAAATAGACATCATGACTTCATAATATCATAGGAATAGTCCATCTATGTAACTTTTCATATAGTATGGGTATACTCCCAATCTTATCATTGTCCTCATGAACATTAGGGTATTAGATTACCCTTATCATCATCATCGTAACATCATCATCATTATCATAAAATTACCATATGTAGGTCCATGAAAAATTGAGTTAAAATCACGCAATTTGGTGAAATTCATGTAGAAATTAAGTAATTGAAATCACATTGAATCATTTGTAAAGGAACCCACATCAATTTCAAAAAACCCTGATCATCATAGACTTAAAATCATTCATGACATCAATTTCATGCAATTAACTTGAATTCATAGTAGGATCGATTAATGATCACCATCTCAATCATAATTGAAGAATTGGAATTCAAGTAGAGAAAAACCCATACAATTTCATAATTGAATTAGGATAAAACTTGAGAATTGAGAAGGGATTCCTTAGAAGAAAGAATTCTATGAATGAATCTCACATAACTTAAGTATTTGACCTAAAACTCTTGAAGAAAAATAGAGGATTCTGATCTTCAATGAAGCTTTGCTTGAAGAGGAAGAAGTTCCTTGAGAGAGTTTCTTAGAAAGAGAATTTATGTAATGAGTGGTTGGTGAAAGAATAGGATTAATTTGGGGTTAAATTCAATTTATAGAATGAATTGTGGTGCCAAAAATTGCCCAAAATTAATTAAATAGGCTTAGGAAAAAGTCTAAGGCTTTTCACTTAGTGAAGGAATTTTAAGGAAAAATTTGAACTGTCAGGGAACAAGTCCATGACGCGGACTCATTACACCATATTTTATTTTTTGTGAAATTAAATTTTCCTCTGTTTTGACCAAGGAATGCGTGTAGATCACTTTTGTACATAACAGGACCCTCTCTGCGATATGGATTGGTCGCGTACCTTTCTGGATATGCAAATTCTTTTAAAAAATTACTTTTTGGTACAGTCGATCTAAAAATTGAAAGAGACAATTTTCCCATATAATTTTGTCTCCTAAACAAGAATTCGGCTTCGAATTCTTCAAAAAGATTATGGATAATGAGATATGCAAGGTTTCATTCATGGGGTCGTGTGAAGGCATTTTGAGAGGTGTTACATATAACATGCTTTCCAATATGAAAAACTGCACAACTTTCAAACGAACGACCAGGCGACCGAGCTACCAATGCCAGTAAGTCATAAATGACCTGGGATTGGTATAAGAATTCTCTAACCAACAAAAAAGACGCAGAAACATAGAAATGACCTGGATGGTCATTACTTGTATCTACTGCTAACTTGTACTTAAATTTATAGCATATATGTATCAATTACAAAACCATAAACAAGAATCAATAGAAATTTATATTTCAAAAGCTTAGGTTTATGTATCAAAAAATAACCCTTGATTTGTGAATGATACTAGTTAAATGTATCTGGTACTAACTATTATTTAAATTTGCAGCAGTTATATATCAAAGTATAAAACCAGAAACATGATACATACAATTAACGTATAACAAACTAAGAGTTATGTATCAAAAATAATCCTAGATTTATAAATGATATCAGTTGAATGAATCTGGTATTAAAAATTATTTAAATTTACATTGATTTTGTATCAAGTACATAATAAACAACATGGTACATAGAAATCTATGATTCATGAACCCAGTGTTATTAAAATTAATATATAAACATAACACATTATACATTATACATTATAAGTTATAATGTATCGTAATATTTAAAAAGTATAGATTATACATGATTTATAAGGTAAAAAACACCGAATACGTTAGAAATCAAAACATTTGGTAAAGAAAGATGTGTAGTAACTGGTTCAATATTTTTCCTCCTTTTATTAGAAGCATTTGTAACTGGAGATTTTGAACTTGAACGTATATCATTCTTCGCTTTCTTCTCTTCTAATTTTTTCATGGATGAATCATTTCATTTTTTGAATCCATTTTTAGGAAAATAATCATTATCAAAATCACACGAGTAACATCATCTTCTATTTGAGGAACATCTTCAATTTGAAGAGCATTTTGATTTTGAGAAAAATCATTAGTTTGAGTAACATCTTCCATTTGAGGAAGATTTTGATTTTTAGGAACTAACTGGGTAAGACCAATATTAAAATTATCTCAAATAAAGCAATGCAATTTAGGCATAATTTTAGGAGAGTTAAAAAGGAAGTGAGAATGTGTAGAGTTTTGTATCAGAAAATTAGATAGAAAAATAAGAAAATAAGAACTTTTGAATTTTTTTTAAATAGTAGGGATTTTTAGAGAATATGATAAAATAGGTTATGTATTTAGGTAATTTTTTAATTAATATATTAGTCATGGTTTATCACTATAAATCCATGGCTAAGTGTCACGACCCAAGAACCCGAAGGGACACCAAACAAGCCTCTTAAGCATGCTTAGCATATCCTTGATTTTGCGGGGAACATAACTAAATGATAAACAAGAAATACATAATTTCTATGAAAAATGAGACTTTGGACTCACGCTATGGGGATGTTGTGAGAAAGAGGATTAACATGATCTACATAGGAAACAAGTCTAAGGGTAGGTAAGTATGACTCACACTATGGGGATAGATAGGGACTTGGGACTTTCTCCCCAACATCAAATACAACTAGCACATAAGGGTATAAGTACTAAGGGAAGCCACCAAAAATTATATAGCATAACAAATCGTACTCACAACATACATAGCCATAATCACATCCAACAACTCCTCTAGTCATGAATGGATTGGGGGCCAAGACATATTCCGGGCTCACCCTCAAAAGATAATATTCAAAAATAGATAAGACTAAATAAAAGCATGAAAGTAAATGGATATTGACCCCAAATGTGGAGGACTCACCAATAGCAAGTCTTCGCCCGAACCGTCTAGCCGCATGAAGGAGAAAGATGATGGATGTGAACTCTGGATCCTACATGGTTATATCATGTAGGCAAAAAATATGTGTTAGTATGTTTGAATATACTAAGTGTGTGGATGAAAATGTAATATAGAAACCCAATCCATAAAAAAATAGTATGCATATTCGTACTCAATCGTTATAGGCTCAATATGTCATAAATGGTAAATGCTTAGTGAAGACATGCATGAGAGATCACCAAACCACATTACATGACATACACAGGTGGGAAAGGAATATAACCAACATATAAAACCAAGCGAGCTACTACTTGGAATCCCGATGTTCGCTCTACACTGGACATGGAGTGGTCTACTTTGCCAAGGTAAACCAAACACTATCCTTATGACATAGCCTTTTTGGAAAGTTCCCCCACCTTATGACATAGTCTTTTCGATGAATTTCACATGTCACCCTTACCTTACGGCATTGACTTTTTAGTAGGTCCAAGCCCATATAGGGAATAAATATCATACCTATGGTGGCACATAGTTTAGGGACAATGGGAGACTACCTAAGGTCATCTCGGTGCTAGGTCACAATCCAACAGAATACTTAAAATATAGTCATAATCATATCATGCATAGTCTCAAAATATCACAGTGTCATACTTGGAGTAGCTCATCAAACATAGCTTATTGCATCACGTTAGGGTTTTACATCATTCTTGTTATTCAATTTATGCTCATGAGCTCATAGCGTACTTGTTAGATCTATTATTAGTCTCGACTTTCATAGCATACATGACTTGTCACAAAACATGTATTACTTGAGAAAACTTGGCATGCATCTTTAAGCACATAATGGTGGGCACATATACATAAACTTGAAACCAGAAAAAACATGAATAAATGCCATGAGAGGTCCATAACAGACTCACTTGATCAATATTCAAAAAAACCACCAAATATCAAACTCTCGTAAAATCCATAAATTTCACATGATACTTCACTTCATGATAATGTATAAAGATAACCTATCATAAAATAAATAATAATAATATCCTCACATGAAAAAGTTCATAAAAATATTCATAAATACACATAACTTGAAAATAATGAGGGAGGGGAATGGTTGAGCTTGTGGAAGAAAGGTTCCAATAATCAAAACCCACATACCTTGACGATTTAGTGGAGAGAAATCTAATTTTGGAGATGAGAGATCTGAAAGTGTAGCTTGGTGTTCTTGCTTGAGAGCCTTGGAGAGCTTTGAGAGTGTTTGGGAGGAATTAGGCTTTGGGCTTTTGAGAAAATGAATTGAATGAGAGGATGAGGGGTGTATAAGGCTAGAAAGTGAGGGCTTAGAGGCCTAAAAAATGTGGTATGGCCTTAAAATAATAGGAAATGTTGAAATTTCCCTCTTTAAGTTTCTGTTGGACAGGACCACGAGACCCCATTTATGGGTCATAGGTAAGGGTCTCGTCTGATGTCATTTCAGACTCTCAGAAACTTTTCTCTTAATCACATTCCACGACCTGACTTACAATTTGTAAATTATTTCACAGGCTGTCTAATAGCTCGTACCTTGAACCCTTGAAAATCTCAAATCTTAGTAATCCAAATCATCATTTCCCAGGCCTTATTATTAGTAAAATTAAAGATACAAGAAGGAGGATATAAACCTTACCTCCACTTTTGTTGGTTCCCAATCTATCATACATGCAATTGGATAGATGGTTACCTTAAAAGAGAAGAAGCTTAGTTATTTCCTAAGAGAGGACTCTTCTCATTACAAACAAACTAAGAATACATAAATAAGGGTGACTCTCCCTTCACAAATGAATAATACAAACTTAGGGAGATTTCTTAATTCTTTTCAATTTTCTTCTCCTAAAATTAGGAATCAAGAGCATGTCTAATTGTAAGATTGCTTTTATATTATTTGGAAGTTGTTGTCTTGTATAGAAATCTTGGGAAACATTGACAGAGTGGTTGTATGTGGCTAGGGAATTAGCAGCACCATTGGCTTCTCTAAAGGTATATATGTACTTGAATTCTTGAAGTTGGTTAAGAAGGTTGAATATCTTGATCAAGGTTGGTTGTTTCTCCCAAGGGGGATTTCCATTCTGATAGATCCACTTCACCACCAACTTAGAATCCATCTCTAGTATTAGTCTTATATATCCCAACTGTATGCACCAGGACAACCCTCTGAGTGCTACTTACGTCTTAGCTTGATTGCTAGTACCTGCACCCAAAGCAGCAGTGAGTGAAAATATAAAATCACCTTGAGAGTCCCTAGTGATGCCACCAATTTCCATGATTCCAGGGTTACTAATGGTACTGCCATCAGTGTTTAACTTGATCACTCCAGTTGGAGGCATGTTCTAGGAGATCATAGTCACTTTGATCTCATGGTAAAAACCTTCCACTGCTTGTATCAAGTTACACCATGAAACAGGCCAAGTGATTTGTGGAAAAACAAAGCATAACATAAGATATGTATCTCAATGTATGTGGTATTTGACCCTAGTTAAGCTAGATTTTTTCCCTCCATACTTGACATCACATCTATTTTTCCAAAGGGTCCAACATATATAAATGGGTGTGGACTGCATAATGAGTCTATGAGCATCATTTTTAAGTTTATGAGTCCACTATCTAGATTTCTGAAGGGGGTGATAGTAGTGTTAATGCCAAGAGCAACAGCATAGAAAGACCAAACTTTCCTGGCTAGATTACCAACCAGGAAAATATGGTTGATGTTATCTTGGCCAGGAGTTTGGCAATAAACACATTGAGCAGGGCTGTGGCCAAAGTTAAAAATATTATCATTAGTAGGGATTTTGTTTCTCAATTCCCTCCATAGGAGGAAGGAACATTTAAAAGGAACATTTTTGTGCCATAGAAGGGAGTTCATGGGAGTTTTACCCCTCTTATTTTTAATAATGTCCCAAGATAAGGTTCAAGTAAACTTCCCATTGCTATTAGGTTTCCACATAGGCAAGTCAGAAGAGTCAGGATTATAATCCACTTGGAACTATGAGATAGTGGCAATCAAGTTAGTTGGGAAAAATTCATGGATATTATCCTGATCCTATTTGCCATTAATAAGGAAAGAAGAGATAGTAACATTATTGGGATTACACTCATCAGTCTTGAATATATGTAGAGGGCTAATGCCCAGCCAGTTATCCCACCCGAACATGCATGAACCAGAGTTTGTGTGCCATTGTATCTAATCCTCAACCTTATACTTATAAATCATCATGTTTTTCCAAGTAATGGACTGCCCAAAATGACATTTGTTCCTAATGGGGTTTGATCTTTGGCAATATTTTTTCTTCAAAAACTGTCCCCATAAGGAGTCCTTAGATTTGAAGTTCCACTAGTATTTATACTGGAAAGACTTGGCAACAATAACTGTCCCCAGGTTTATCTTTTTTTTTATCACTTTTTCATCCCCAGAAAAATTTGAGCAATAAGAGTCTGTATCTGCTTGAGGGTGGTATTAAGAGAGGATGTAGCTGACAAAAGGTGTATAGGCATAGACTGAATCACATATTTGACAAGAGTTAATTTTCCCTCATAACTCAACATCTTGGTTTGCCAACCACTGATTTAGCAATGACTTTAGCAACCAAGTCAGAACAGTAGACTATCCTTTGTCTACCAATGTAGAGAGGACAACCCAAATAAGTAATGGGACTTTGTTTCTGGTTAAAACTAGTTATCTTCTTGATCCTTGAAACAGTAAGTCTGAAAGCATTAGAAGGGACCATGAAGTGTATTTTGGCCTTCCTTATCATTTGACTAGAGACTTTTTTATATTTGTCAAGAGTTTTCATAATAAGGTTCAAGGATGCCTTCCTACCAGAGGTGAAAATAATAATGTCATCAATAAAGCTCAGATAATTGATCTGAGGACCTCTCTTTTTCATATGAAAACCATGATAATTAGGATTAAGGAAGATCATATTCATGAGTCTGGACAAGAACTCAACACCAAGAATAAAGAGGGTTGGGGACAAGGGGTCACCTAGTTTTAACCCTCTAGTAGAGTGAAAGAAACCATATCTAGAGATATTAATAATGATAGAGTACAAATTATTGGACATTATCCTCCAAACCATATCACTAAAAATCTCTCCAAATCCCATTCTTCTCAGAACAATGCAAGTGTAGGCCCAAGAGACCCTATCAAAAGCTTTTCCCATGTCAAGTTTTATAACCATATTTCTCCTAACATTGGGTGTCTTAATATAATGGATAATATCTTGAGACGATATGATGTTCTCAGAGATGTTTCTATTTTTCACAAAACCTGTTTGGTTGGGGGAAATAATGGTAGGTATGATAGGGGCAAGCCTTGAGGCAAGAAGCTTAGAAATGATTTTGTTGGAGAAGTTACTTAGGCCAATAGGCTTGAATTCAAAGATCTTAGTGGGGTTATCCACCTTAGGTATAAGCATCAGAAAAGTGTGAGTGATATATCTGGACATCTAATGGCCACAGAAGAAAGAATGAATAACTTCAAGGAGATCTTACATAATGATATTCCAATAGGTCTGATAGAAGTGGTCATTCATGCCATTAGGGCAAGCAATATAGTTGGGGTTCATATTAAAAACAACCTTTTTAAGATCATCCATGGTAGAAAGAGCTTAAAGAAGTCTATTTTGATCATCATTAATTATCTTAGGAATATAATGGAGAACTTCTTCAGGAATGGCCTTGTCATCTCCAGTAAAAATCTATTTGACATGGTCACAAGCAGTGTTAGCTACATTAATGTCTCCTTCACTCCAATCACCTTCATCATCTTTGATTATATGGATATGTAATCTTCTTCTTCCTCTCATAAAAACATGAAAAAACTTTGTGTTCACATCCCCTTCCTTGAACCAGTGAACCTGGGCTTTCTGTTTAAGAATAGAGGCTTCCATCTTAAGAAAATGAATATATTCTGCATTCACAACATGAAGCTTAGTTCTATTCTTATCAGTTTCCTTGTTAAGGAAATCTTCTTCAGCACATCTAACCTTTTTCTCAAACTCCTTAACCTGAGCATGGATATCTCCAAAAATATTCCTAGACCAATCACTGAGGGTAGCAACAACGTTTTTCAATTTGGACTAGAATTTATTCATGGGACTACTATGAATATTAATGTTATCATTCCAGGATTGACTAACTATTTGTAAGAATGAAGGATGATTAGTCCAGCAGTTGAGAAACTTGAAGTACTTTACTGCATTGTAATTGTGATCCACCATTTCAGGACAGTGATCTGATCTAACAAAGAGAAGATGGGTGATGGTAGTGTGAGGCATGACTTCCAACCATTTATCATTCACCATATCTTTGTCAAGCCTTTTCCAAATTCTAAACATAATATCTATCAAATTGGACCAAGTGAATTTTTGGCCAATGAAACCCAAATCCATAAGTTCACATGTCTCAATAACACTGATGAAATCAAAACACTGGTTCATATTATAGAGGATACCTCCAAAATTTTATTCAAGGGATGTGATCACATTAAAATCTCCAACAGTACACCAAGGGGAGGGGGTAGCAGATTGGTCTATCATTTTATCCCACAAAGATCTTCTCAGTAAATCCTTCCATTTAGCATAGACAAAGGTGCCATTAAATTCTTATTGAAGATGATCATGATTGATCACACAAGAAATGTATTGATCAAACATATCCAGAACTTGACATTTGATATTAGTGTCCCAGAAAAGAAAAAATGTGTTATTAGGATTGTGAGTAGACTGGTCTATTTGAAGATAAGTTTTAGTACTTTGAATACGAGAGACATCAACAAAAGGCTCCAGAATGACTATCAAATAGAACTGATAAAAGATTTGTGAGCCTTTCCAAAACCCCTTGGGTGTTGACACCTCTGAAATTCCAAATGAGGGATCTAATGATTAAAATTCTTAGCTTGGAAAGACCTAGTTATGGGTCTGCTAGTGGGAGTAGATTTGATGATGTTGGTGGATTTGGTGGAAAACTTAGTTTTGTGAGGGCCCCTTGGAGATAGGCCTTGACTTTTAGTAACCTATTGAATTTCCTCTTATAAAACATTAGGCTTAGAGGAGTTGAAAACTTTAGAAAGGTGTTGCTCATATTCATCAGACTCCTTATCTCCTCTTCCTCCTGGTAAGTGGTTGGTTCTTCCTACTCCTCTTAGTGAATAATAGCATATTCATCATTAAGAGGAGGGGATACACTATAGTAATTCATATCACTAAAAGAGTTTTCCATATTACTCATATTCTAATTCTGATTGTTCTCAGGATTATCAACCTCCTTAGAGGTATCCTTAAATTGGTCTAAGGATTGTTGTTTTTCCAAAGCCTCCTTCTTCTTCTTAATAGCATCTCTTCTCTTTTTGCTCAATTTATTTTTCTTAGAGGTAGAAGGTCACTTACTGCTGCTAGCAATAGATCCCAAATCCATATCCATACCTCTCATGGGAGTGGCCTGGGTAACTCCTTTGTTAATATGATGTGTTTATATTGAAGAGAACTATCTTGTTGCTTGCCATTAGGGGTTGTAGGAGCCCTATAGTCCACAACAGGGGCATTAGTAGAATCATTATTTAGCACATGATAAATCTCCCCCTCCCCTATTAGGTACCCATTCCTACAAGTTAGTAGTTTTCTTATGCATTACACCTCCCTTATCCCTCCAATAATTATCCACAACAATAACTTTATCACTTAGAAAGGGGTCTGAGAGGAATGGGATGAGAAGAGTCAATACCTAGAACAGTGGTTTGATTCCTTTTCCAGAGTCTTGTTAAACTAAATTTTATCCTTATTTTCTTGTTGGGTCTCTTGGTTCTCCACTCCTTAGTGTTGCAGTTCTTGAATTTCATCATTTTTAGAATAATCAAAGACATTATGAGTTTTATTTGACATACTTGTCTTTGGAGCATCTTGTTGTTGTTTGTCCTCCCCTTTATTTTGAGCAGTCAAAGGGTTATATACTTTGGTGATCTGAGTAGTATGATGACTTTTATTAGAATTTCTCTTTTGGGTGTGCCATTGGTCCTCTTGGTCCTTACTATTTTTTTGTAGAGGAGGCTGCTCCTTGGCTTTGGAGTAATGACCTGGAGATTCATCATTTTGAGAAATTTTGTCCCTTTCATTAGTTTGCAAAGGAGTACCTATTTGTTGTTGACTTTCTTCCCTACTTCCACTTCTTTTCTTCTTTTATACTCATCATCTCTTCTTTTGACAGTGCAAATCTCAACCTCATAACCCTGGTGTTTAGAATAAAAGCAGTAATTTGGGACACTTTAATATGGGATGGATTGCCACCTTTCTTGAGTAATGTCTTATTCATCCAATCCCTTCCACACATGACTTGGTTAGTGTTTAGTGAGATCAATTTGAACTTTAGCTTTAGATATACTACCTCTGATCTTTTGGAAGGAGGCAATATCAAGGTATAGGACCTTACCTATAGGGGTCAAGAGGGCTATCACAAATTCCTTATTGTAGCAGTGCCATGGGAGCTCAAGAAGAATAATCCAAACTAGGACTATGGGAGTTTCTTCCTTTGGTCTAAAGGTAGGAGTCTAAGTGTGGATCCTCATGACTTGACCTTCTATATACATTCTTTGCTTGGTCTAAAAAGTGATATAGACTAGCTCATTGTCTAAATCAATATACACGTGTCTTGCATTAAAATGAGTTATGTTTATTCCACTAGTCAACTGAATTTGGACAGTAAAGTCTTTCCTTATAAGATCAACCTTTGGCATAGTGCTACTAAATTTTCCAACTAAAGTAAATCTACAACTATCAGCCAACTTAATCATAAAATCATCTTTGTTGAATATAACAACTGATAGACCTTATTTTGTAGGGTACTTATGCTTGATAATATCTACATGAACCTCACTTTTTGCTTGATTGATCCTTAATTTGGCAGGATATGATTGGGTGATAGTATAAGTGGCACGTTCATTCCCATGGTCATTTTTTGTTACAGAGATGGTTTGATCTACACTATTCTTCTTGGCATTATCACTAATAGGAATAATATCCTTGGGGTTGGATTTCAGATGGTTAGTCTCAGGTTTGCTAAAGTTATTAGAAACTCTAGGGAAGGGGTTCACCTAATCTTTTTCCTGGATGCCATTCTTAGGAGGATTAGTAGTATACCTTGGAGGACTCTTCTTAGAGCTAAGATCGCCCTTATCAGCTTGAGGTTTCTTAGTAGAGATTTCCTTCTTAGTAGGTTCCTTGTCTTTGATCCCTCCTTGTTAATTCACATTAGGATTGGCATCCCCACTAGTAATCACAACATCAATAGCACTAGGATATCCTTCACCTTGATTACCATGAGTGGCTTTTGAGGGCCCTCCTTCAACATCTTCAGAGGTTTGGGATTTTGCCCCTTTCTTTGAAGGTGTTAACTCCTCACACACGCCATTTATGTTGACACTTATTCTTACAGGCATAGGAGCGATATCCAGGGAGCTATTTCCTTTTTTATTGAGAATTAGTCCTTGATGACTTTGTAGATTCATTAGATTCCTCACCCGGTCCTTGTCAGAAGTTGCCTTCATCAAGTTTCATATAAGCACATTCGAGGAACTATTGGGGAGGATTGCTTGGGATTCCTATAAAGAGTTGTTATGTTCCACTGAATCTAGATGTAGTGCTTCATCTGGTGGCCTAGAAAGGCCTGTCGGTGGCACTTCCGCCATTAACGGTCCTTTTGTTACTAGCCATTATAGAAGAGAGCAGTCGATAGAGTAGAGAGAATGTTTAGAGGTAGTAAGGTGAGAATGTTTGATAGTCAAATAAATAACGATGCATTAAATAATTATTTATATATTTTGATACAATATTATACTCATTTATACAATATTGATATATTCCATATATACTATATAATTCTTTGTATGTTATACATACATGTTTATATACCATTTATAAGTTATTGAGACATGATTTATACAATATCGATACATTACACAATTATATATATATATATATATATATATATATATATATATATATATGTCCATACACTATTTGTACAATATCGGTAGATGTTTATACAATATCTATACAACATCGAT
>JBCEWC010005759.1:0-24324 GCA_038996855.1 Solanum aculeatissimum | reverse complement strand
CACCCATGTTGCTCAAAGAGCCATATCATAGACTTAGTGTGATCACAACTTAGTCAAACCCATACTTGTTCAAAATCGTAGTCATTAACATGTTTGGGACTTAGCCCACATCAAAACGTTCATCAAAAATCCATGCATCATGCATGCAATTCCATGAGGAACAATATGAATAGCATAGGTAGTGGAATTCAAACTTTACATTCAATTAAAGAGTAGTTCATGAGAAATTCAAGTCAAATCCACCTTTAAAACATCCTTTAGACAATACCCATGC
Organism: Solanum aculeatissimum; assembly: GCA_038996855.1. Taxonomy (NCBI): domain Eukaryota; kingdom Viridiplantae; phylum Streptophyta; class Magnoliopsida; order Solanales; family Solanaceae; genus Solanum; species Solanum aculeatissimum. Next base: position 24,050 of record JBCEWC010005759.1, on the reverse strand, counting down.
ATAAATCAAGAGTACAAGGGACATGCATAACTTGATCATCATCAAACCTTTAAACCTTCATGGAATTCAAACTCAAACCAACTTTAAGTCACCTAATTTCTACAGCACATAATCCCAATAAATTAAATACTTTAAAATTTAAAGAACCCAACCTTAACTAAAACTTAAAAAATCAAATTCAAAGAGGAGGATTCTTGGGTCTTCAGGGATGAAAGGGAATCCATGAATCAAACCCACATACTTTACAATTGACCAAAGGAATTGAAGAATTTGACCACAAGGATGATCTTCCCCAAATCTCTTCAAGATTTCAACAATGGAGGTCAAGAGAATTTAGGAAATTTCAAAGTGTAATGGAGAGCCTTAGAATGGATGAAAAGGGTTTGGGGTTAGGTTTAGGGGGTTTAGGGGACCTTAGAAAATCAAATAGGGGCATAGGAATTAATTATATTACAAATTAACCATTGGTGAAACGGACTAATTAACTGTACACAGTGTCTCATGGTTGATAACAGGTGTCCGTCCAGTGATACACGGACCGTGTACCTGTACGCGTACCATGCCTTGGTCTCATATTCGACTTGAACTCTCAGAGACTTTCTGGATCACTTCATGGAAGGGTGTCACGGGCCGTATGGCTTCACACGGATAGTGTAATAATCCATGGAGCCACACTTGGCCTACATAACAACCCCACATCCTTGGCCACACACTTCTCCACTTCACGGACCCCCCCCCCCACACGGACCGTTTGGAGTCCCACAGACCGTGGGGTGGTTCGTGGGACTTAACTTTGTCTAGGGGTTGGATCCTAACCACCTTAAACCCAATGGATCACCACATGGACCCTCACACGTACCGTGTACCTTTACACGGTCCGTGGTCCTGTCCTTGGACCATTTCCAGAGCCTATTTCCAGCGTCCTCTGAATTATGGGCAGTCTCACTGTTTTGGCCATAACTTCTTCATACGAACTAATAATTGAGTGAAACTAGTTGTATTGAGAAGATAACTCAAAGAGATTCAATTGGATATGTAGTAACCCACACAGTTAATCATGTAACAAGAGTTATGATTCGTCAAAGTACACTGCCCAAACGGCCTCTCTAGGCCACCAAAACGTCCGTTTTGAATTCGTCCACTTAAACTCAACTCCCGACTACCAAAATTCAACCATGACCAGTATAACATCATACAAGACTAACCATAAGAAGTTTTGAAAATTTTTGGGTCGTTACACAAACATCATCCACATCAATAATCCCAAATTTAGTCTACGATGCCTCTATCTAAACTGTTTAGATTGTACCATGACATGCCATGACTACCCCAATAAAAAATAAATGAAAATACTCAAATAAAGATAGGTCTTACCATATCTGGAAGCAAGACTCTGGCGCACTTGTTGAAGACCTCTATCAGCTGTATCTGTATCATTTATGATGCATGTCCAAATAGACATCAGTACATGGTATATACTGGTATGTAAAATGGCTAAAGAAACAAGTATGGCTCAAACTCAAATCAATCAACTCAACTCAATCAATATGCAAGTTAAAATTTTTAAAACATGTTTTGAAAATAGACTCAGTGTTATGCAACTCCATTTAAAATATTATGTGCTCCATCATGTGTTTCTTGGGAGTATCTCTTAACCGACATCCAATCTCACCACCTTTAGATTGCTGATGCATAACAAAGGCGACGTTGTTGCCACGCCCATCCAATACTTTCCAAGGAAAGGATGATCAAACATCTCCTAGATCAAAAATGAATGTCCATCTTTTTGGGACATGAGTCACTTGAATTAACGGTGCAACTATCCTACGCTGACAACACAATTTATGGGTTAGAGTAGTCGCCTAATCGCTCCCATATTGGTGCTCAATACTTCTCCCAAGACTAAAACATGCTCAAGTCAATCAACATAAATCTAATATCTTTAGAGTTTCTCCAATCGACTCATTTCACTCACTCAACCATTCAATAAATCACATCATCAATCATGCAAGCAGTCAAGACTCTAAATAAAACACAAACGATAAGACTCTAACTCAAACTCAAATGGTCATGTAGACTCTAATTAGTAAATCATGTTCATCACATAAAACATGTAAGATGCTTATTAGATATGTATATAGATAGGTATCATGCTCAGTCATGCTTAAATTAATCAACTCAGACAATCACAGTCATGGTCTCAATTCAGTCCATGCAACAAGGGTTACATATAATGATGTAATTCAGAGTTCATAGTATCAATTTCAAATTTCATACTCCAATTTCATATGACCAAACATGTAACTCATTGATTCATTCAATATTTATGCATGAAGACTCAAAGTAAAATGCAAGCAACTCGACGGTTAAGATCATAGAATTTTCAAGACTCAATCCTTATACATAAACTCGACTTTAGTTGACAAAAAGGAGCATGAACGAACTCAATCCAAAATTTTAGGAAGACTTACATGCCTAGAATTTGAAGAACAATCAACTCTTGGACAATCTCTTCCCACGTGCTTGGAACCCTAGCTTTCTCCTCTCCTCGATGCTTTCAAGTTTTCTAAGTGTGGAATGTATAATATTACACTTAAGGTAATGATAAGGGATCCAAAACTTCATGAATTTTAATTAAAAAGATCAGAAAAAGGTGAAAAATACCCCTCTTAAAGTTGCCGAAGGAAAACACGAAACCTCGTCTACGGGTCGTGATTCTACTTACGAGTCGTAAGTGGTGTCTCGTAGGTGGGAGGTGCCTAAAATTTGGGTTACTAGAAATTGGAATTCGTACCTACGAAACTCCTTTCTATGGGTCATAACAGGAATGACGGACCGTGTTGTTAATCATGGTTCAAAATCTAAAAAAGTTAATTTTTTGAATCATTAAACCACGAAACCCATTCTACGGCTTATGGATTGAAGTACCGTCCATAGAAGGACTCATACATTGGCCTCAAACTTAGAAAAATTTTCCAAGTCAAATGGGCAACTACGAGTTCCCATCTACGGGTCGTAGATCACTCTACAAGTCGTAGATGACCCTTTGTGGTTTCTCCCATTGATTTTTCTCAACTATTTTCTCAGTTTCTCCTGGGTATTTACAACATATTGGGTGGAATGAATTTGGAGATGTTACACTTATGTTTCTCAATTCTTCAAAAATGTCAATGAGTGTATTAGATTCTTTAAAAGTAAAACTTATATTTTTGAAGAATTCAACACAGGCGCAACATTAAAAAAGAAGGATCCGCAAACTTAGGCTTTCTTTCTAATAAAATTTGTGGGAATAATCAAAAGATAATAGTGAAAAGTAATTTTTAATTTATGTTCTAAAATATTTTTCTTAAGAAATATGTAAGATTTTGACAATTCACTTGATATGGATTAAGGAGAGTATTACTCTTTCCATCTTGAAGTACTTGTTATATCTTAGCTTTTAAAAATCAATTTGATTAATTTTTAAAATTAAATTATATTAAACAAATTTAATATTTTAAAATTAAAAATTGTATGAAAAAAATTATAAGTACAATTTTCTCTTGTTTATATGGTGAAAACAAAATGAAAAACAATTTGATTGACTTGTAAAATTCACTCTCAATCAATTTAGAAAGTATTCTTCTTCAAAACAATTTATATGGTTGAGATATGGATTTCAAAACTCCTAATTCAAGATATGAGTTTTACAATAGAACAAATCATTGGTGATTTCAAAACTCCTAGTTTTCAATAGAACTAATCGTTGGTGATTTCAAAACTCCTAATGCAAGATATGTATTTTCAATTGCAGTGTGCAACAACTAAAAACAAACATGATAGACGATTCAGTCAAATTATAAAATTCGTGCTGATCGATTCAAAAATTATAATTCTGCAATAATTTTATATGATACTGATACAAATTTATAATTTTTAATTGTGGAATAATTTTTTATTTTAAAACTCCTATCTTGAGATGTAATTGTTTTTTATTATGATACATATGATTGTAAAGTTGGCATGATAGGTCTCATCATCAATTTAAAAGGAGAGTTTTTCATTATTTATTCATTCTTCTTATTGACATGCAAAATAACAATCAAGATGGGATTATTAAAGCTTGAAATCAGAGGATAAAGAGCAAATTCAAGATGAAAAACATAAAAAGCCCAAACAAAACAAATGCATAATGTAAAGTGAAAACAAAGAAACTTCATTATGATAAATCATCTAGTGATCAATCAAGTTCTTGTCACACCTCAGGAGGGTACCCTTGGTATGGCCAACGCTCAAAGACTATTTCTATCCTCCAAGCGAATCACTCAGCTTCATAGCATTCGTTCAATCACAATCTAATAGAGGAAGACATCAATAATAAAGAAATACTCAACGAAGTGAAATGATAATTTGATAATCAAGGACAAAGGCAAAATAATCTATCCATCAACTAAGTAAGACTAGTATGAAAGAAAACTAGCCCAAAAACATAATCTAATCACAAATCAACAGTCTAGTCTATGAAGCCTCTAAATATCTGACTAAGTGATGCCAATGAAAGGTCCATGACTACCTCAAAATAGAATAAAATAACTATATACTCAAAGCTAGAAAGAAACATAGTATCCTCTGAAAGCATGGGAGGACTCACCAATGAACTGAATGTAAATAGGTCCTCAAAGGAGCACCTGCTGATGAACACTAGTACCTATCTATGCATCATGAAAAGATGCAGGTCCAAATGGACGTCAGTACATCGAATGTACGAGTATGTAAAATGATAGAATGAAACATGAAAAGGTAGAATAACATTAACTCAAAATATCTCAACTCTAGAAAGTAAGGAACTTAATCATCAAGTTAAGAGTCTAAAGTAAGAATGCAATTTAGACCGTAACCACTCACATACCATCTAATCAAATCCACTTAGAGTACTATTAAGGCTTATTTTGGAGTTTCTCTAATCGACGACCATCACCTATGAGCCAGGGATGATACAACAAAGCGATGTTGTTGCCACATCCATCCAACACCTTGTTAGGATAAAGGACATCCCATCATTGGATCCACAATAATTACATCAAGTCCTCTTTTTGTGATAATAGGAAAACATTCATTTTTAAAGTTCAATCCTCTCCTACGCTAGGCACGTAGTTATTGAGTTAGAGTTAAACTTACTCTTACTCAATTTTGTACTCAATACTCCTCCCAAGATCAACATGCTCATAAGACTTCAACTCCATCGTTAACTCATTCATCTTGTCTTATTGGACATTCATCAACTCAATTCATGACATCAATTATCAATTCTTTGGTTACATTCTTTTAGGGTTTAGCTATTGACTCATAAAGACTCAACGATGCATCATTCAAACTCATAGCATTCAAGAAAATAAAAGCAGAGTTAAAGCATTTAGGAACTCTATAGACTCTTTAGGCTCAAGCTATACTCATGCATACTCATTTAAATACAATGTGTACAAATAATGAGAATTAATGTTAGGGTTCATGTAGGAAAGTAAAATCATCTATTTCATTTATTTAATTCATAAAAACTGTAATTCATGTGAAATTATATAGATATGCATTAACATTTATGAAAAACCTTCAAGGAACCTTCATGCAATACTCAATTCACTAATAACTCTATCAACTCGGACTATGAGATACATAGAAGAACAAAATTCATGTTTTAGTTAGCCTTACATACTTGAAAATTTGTGTCTTGGAATTGCTTGGATGAATTCTCAAATTTTTTCTTCAAACCCTAGCCTTTTTGTCTCTTGAAACCTTTCCCTAAGTTTGGAGGATGTGTTTTAGCATGAAAAAGGTGAACTGATATATTTAGGGCTTTAGTTAGGTATAAAAATGTCAAGTTTAGGCTTTAAAAGGGTGGGAAAAGACCAAAACAACTGTTTAGAAAAAGTTGTCGAAAGTCATCTATGGGCCTATCTATAGCCTGTAGAAACTTTCACGACCCGTAGGGACCCTTTTGTAAACTTTTGGGCAAGAACGTGAGGTTATTGGAACATTCTACGAGACCAAATCATGACCTATAGATTCCTTTATGATCCGTAGATGGATATGTGAAATCTGGGGCTCTAAATTGGATTTTAAGGACTTTTTCTATGAGACGGGTTGTACTTTAATCGACGACCCGTAATAGGGTTTCGTAGATGAGCTCTACTCTGGTAATCTCCAGTAAAATGACTATAACCTTTGACTCTGAACACCAAAGAAGGTGAAACTAGTTGCGTTGGAAAGATAATTTGAAGGTCTTTCATTTGGTAGGTCATAAGAAACCTAATGCTTAGTGTGCTAAGAATTATGATTATTTAAATTTGACGCTTTCATAATCTAACTCTAGAAACTCAATTTATAGGAAAGTCTTGAACTCGGCTAAGTGCTAGGAGTCTTTTATGACCCTTGTATGCTTCTAATATGTAAGAATGAGTCTTGAAACATATGCACCTGTGAGAATAGATTTATAGGGTGTCAGTGTTCTAATGAAAGGAATAAAAAAGAAACAAAAAAAACAAGGGAAACATAATTTATAGTTGATCAAAATCTTGACGACTAGCCTTCAAGCATTCCCTATTTTTTCTTAGTCGAGTTAAATCATCAACTATCAAACAAATTCATGTTGTTACACAAGGACTCCTTGTGTAATGACCTCGAGAGGTCATTTTTGGCATTTTCTACTTAATTATTATTTTGGCATTCTCAAAGGTTGTCTTGGGCCATATTTGGTCAAGTCTAAAAGTTAAATTTTTAAAATCTTGTAAAAAACTGGAGTTTGCAATAGAAAGAGTTTTCAAAGGCTTAAAATTGGAAATTATAAGTTTTGAGGTCATTTTGTGTTTTTAGTGTCAGAATTTGATTCTATCAATTCCATCAGTACCGGAATGTCGAGTTTGATCTAGAGAAACTTGTAGTACTAACATCGGAGTTACAATGGAGATTTTAGGACCAAAGTTGCATTTCTAGTTCATTTTGGGATCATAGGTTTGACTTTGGTCAACATTCCGAGTTCGGGATCTCGTGTCAAAATTACGTCAACTCCAATGGTTTTGGGTGATGAAACTAACACTAAAAATGGTTCCATTGTAATTTTTAGAGCTTCTATGAATATTTTGTATTTTTGAGTTTGAGTCTGAAACTAGTTTTACCGATCTTTCTCTTGTTTGGTACCACATGGGTTTCAAATTCAAATTTTGACGGTTCTATTGAGTCTGGATCATTATTTATGGTAGGGTTCTATGTTTGGTTTGTGTTCACAGAGTTCTGAATGAATTCCCGAGGGTTCAGTTCCTATTTTCGGTTGAGTTGAGTATTGTTGGTGCACCTGATATCTGGTGCCTCCCATTTGTGCTTTGCATTCACGGGAGTGGGTCCGTGTTTACAGAGGTCTAGCTTGTTTAACCTCTGCGTTCACGAAACCCCTCTCTACGTTCTTGGAGGACTATCATGGGAACCTCGGCGTTTGCGGATCAAGCCCCATATTCATGGAGGATTAGGCGGTTTAAGGCTTCACGTTCGCAGATCCTTCTCTGCGTTCACAAATTGCATTGATGCCTGAAATGATGTTTTCTTTTAAAATAGGGGATTTAAGCCTTTTTCTTCATTTTTGATTTTTCAAGCTTCATTTTAAGAGGGGAGTTTCAAGGTTTTCAAGGTAAAGTGATTGGGTAACTATTTTCTAACTTATCTCATTGATTTTCATTGATTAATTCATGTTTTTATCTTGTAATTTTTGGTTTTAATGGTGGATTTGGGGATTTTTGGAATAGATTTTCCTAAACTTAAATCGTTGATTTCTCCCTCATCTTAACTTCATTTTCAAAATTATTTTCACCCATGAATTCCTTGTAATGAATATAATATTTTCATTCATAAATTTCCAGATTCCGACAACTTTTTTGGCATGAGAATTTTGACCATTTTTTCCTTTTTCTCCTAATTAATTGATTTTAGTATCATTAGATTTATTATGTAATTGTGATGCCATATTTGAATAGATTGTGGTGATTAGGAGTACCAAAAGAGGGGGAAGGGTGATTTCAAGGTGATTAGAGACTTTTATTTTAGACAAGTGGACTTCTAACCTTTTGTTAATTATGATTGAACATTGTATGCTCCTATATATATGAAATTGATATTTGGGGGGTAGAATTGTATCATTGTAGGTTTGATCATGACTATTCATATTGACACTTGCTTGCACATTGACATATTGATCTCTAAATAAATAGTGATCATGTAATCTATGTGACCTTGTGAATTATTCGTTATTGATTGTTAAATAATGCATATATTATGATACGAATGAGATTGTGATATTAATGATCTTGAGACACTGATGAGATTGCAATATTGATGATATTGAGACATTATTGAAATTGTGATACAGATGTTATCGAGACACTGGTGATATTGAGGTGTTAAGTGTATTGAGATATTGAGATCATTATGATGATGACACTGTGATATAATTATTATCCTGTATGTTATATCTATTATTATTTGTGCATTAATACTTAGGATGGCTATGATCGAGATGTGAGAAAGGTAACATGTGAATTGATGTTTGAGATCTGAGGTCTCTTTGGAATGGCCTGAGGTCTCTTCCGAGCAGGTGAGTTTAGTTTGATGTCTTTTCTGAATGGCGCGAGTCTCTTTCGGGTGCGTAAGAATTAGCAGAGGTCTTTGCTAGAGTTTTTCACAAATATACTGATAGATATGTCCCCTATAGGTTCCAACCGACGAAAATAACCATCTCTGATCAACAGATGTGTATTCTAGGTTAGACATGCATCAAGATTATTTGACACTGCATCACATGAGATATACCTCATAGCATACACTTCATCTCACATCATGTTTGGTTGAGACTGTTGTATGTCGTATACTTATTAAATCCCTGATATTGATGTAAGTGTTGGAATTATTTATACTCTTGTGTATTGAGATATTATACTAGTTTATAAATGTATCTACATTACTGTGATCTCTATATAATATTATATTATATTAGAACTTTTATGAGTGCAAGTTTGTAGTTCAACGGATTGTGCATGATTGAAATTTAAGGAGTTACTTGTGTTCTTCATTGCTTTACTTACGGTTAGTTCGATTTTGTTGAGTACCCCATTGTCTGGTGCTCACCCCTTGCTACATTTTTGTAAGTTGTGAGCCCAGTCCATCCTATTAGATTTTTTTTCATTGGATCGAGCTTCTAGATCACTTGAGAGGTAGCTACCTCTATCATCAACAAGACTTTGAGGATCTCATTATATGTTTTTGGTTCTATTTGAGGACTAGACATTGTGACTTATACATTTCATTTGAGTATTCTGTATTTAGAGGTTGTACAAGTGACATCAACTCTTAGGATGGTTGTAGTGTTTCTTTTACATTTATATATCTTATTAGACTGTTATCTTCCACTTTTACTATTTTTTAAAGTTGTTTGGTCTTGGTATAACTCGCTTGGTGGGTTAGGTGAGTGTCATCACACCTAGATTTTGGGTCATGACAATTTGGTATTAGAGCATTAAGTTATATGCCTCACATGTGTAAAAGCCTAGTCGAGTAAAGTGTTAAGGATCAGTGCAGAGACGTCCCTTGCGTATCCTTGAGAGGCTACGAATAATATTTGGAAATTCTCTTTTACTTTATTCTAGTCAATTCATGCATGGGTCTTATTTAAGTGTTGATTATTTGTGTGCCCTTTTGACAGATAGCGAGGACTAGAGCTATCGCTACTTTAGGACGAGGAGAGGCCACCCCTGATGTTGCTATTAAGACCCTAATTAGGGGCAGGGGGCATGCCAGAGGGAAAGATGGAGGTTAAGGCTAATGAGCTACACCGGTGATAGATTATGATCCAGGTTTCTCCCCCAAGACAACTTTAGAGCCTAGACAGGAGAAGGTTCCACATGAGTTTGCTACACTACCACTACTTCAGGATATTTTATTGAGTGTTTTAGGTATGTTGGAGACTTTGGGGTGGACTGGTAGCCCAACTGACACTCTCAGTACTTCACATACTCAAGTTGGGATTTAGCCTCAGGATCAGCAATAAGACCCCGAGGCCTAGGTTAAGGTCGAGTAGCCACTAGTATCTTTAATTGTTAAGATTCCACCAGCTGTTACCTTTACTAATGATGAGTAGCGCTGTTACCTTTACTAATGATGAGTAGCGTAGATACTAAAGGAGGAAAAGTTGATACAATGAGAGGAGTTTGGGGACCCTAAAAAGGTTCGTACTTTGGGGCAGTACTTAGGTGCCTCATCAGGGGGAAGAGGTATGGTAAAAGGAGATAGTTTATTTCAATATCGCAGGATTCCTGCAGCCTTGCCAACTTTAGATGGGGTACGAGGGCCCCATAATTTCTATAGTTTAGGATAGAGTTCATCTAGTTTTTAGTAGAGGCCTACGGGTCGGGGAGACTATAGCATCCCTCCTGCTTCTTCACAGCAGTGGTCCACTCCTTGATCTTTCTTTGGGTGTGCATCTCTTGATCATTTGTGGCATTAGTACCCTAGGCAGACTCATTCTAAGCCCCATAATACATACTTCATTTTATCGATTATAGATCCGACACTACTAATCAGGTTTAGCCCCATAGACTAGGGGTCATGGTAAAGGTCAAACTGATAGAGGTGGACGTACTGGTAGTAGGAGAGCAGGAAATATTTCTACTCAATCAGATAGTAGAGGGTTAACTTCTTTGAGTGGAGGTCAAGGTGCTCATTTTTATGCTTTTATAGGCAGGCCCAAGGTTGAGGCCTCTGATGCTGTGATTGCAGGTATTATTCCAGTTTGCCATTGCCTTGCATCTGTGTTATTTGATTCTGACTCTACTTATTCATATGTATCTTCTTATTTCTCCTTAGGGTTTGAGTTTCTTTGTGATGCCATATCTGTGCCTGTTTTTGATTCGATCCCAGTAAGAAAGCCCTTAGTAGTGGATCAGGTGTACTGATCTTATCTTGTTACTTTGATGGGCTATGAGACTTGGGTAGCTATGATTATATTTGATATGGTAGATTTCTATGTTATTCTGGGTATGGAATTTCTATCTCCTTATCGTGCTATTTTTGATTATTATATCAGGATCGTTACCTTAGCCATTCTAGGTAGACCGAGGATTGAGTGGACCAGTTCGAAGGGTTCCTATCCTAGTAAAGTGATATCTTATATAAGGGCACAAAAGATAATTGATTGCGGGTGTTTGGCTTACTTAGCTTTTATTCGTGATACTAATGTAGAGTCACCTTCTATAGAGTCTATTCTGGTGGTTTGTAAGTTTTCGAATGTGTTTCGTACTAATTTTCCTAGAGTCCCTCTTAATCGGGACATTGATTTCGCTATTGACCTTGAGCCGGGCACCAAACCTATTTCTATCCCTCCCTATGAGATGTCTCCAGCTGAGTTGAAAGAGTAGCTTCAGGATCTATTGAGTAAGGGCTTTATTCGCCCCGGTGTTTCACCTTGAGGTGCCCCAGTTTTGTTTATTAAGAAGAAGGATGGGTCTATAAGGATAAGTATTGATTATAGACATTTGAACAAAGTAACTGTCAAGAACAAGTACCCACTTCCTCGCACTGATGATCTGTTTGACCATCTTCAGAGAGCTGCATTGTTTTCTAAGATTGACTTAAGGTCTGGGTATCATCACTTCGTATTTGGCCATCAGATATTCCCAAGACAACTTTGTGGATCAGGTATGGTCATTATGAGTTTCTTGTTATGTCTTTTGGTTTGACTAATGCCCTTGCAATATTTAATGAGTTGATGAATGAGGTGTTTTGGCCGTATCTAGATTCATTTGTGATTCTGTTCATCGAAGATATTTTGGTCTATTCCAAGACTGAGGAGGACCATGTGAGACATTTGAGGATCGTGCTCTAGAGACTTAGGGAGGAGAAGTTGTATGCAAAATTCTCTAAGTGTGAGTTCTAGTTGAGTTCGGTAGCATTCTTGGGACACATGGTGTCCAAGGAGGGTATTCAAGTTGATCTGGCAAAGATTGAGGTCGTTTGGGGTTAGACTAAGCCTACCTCAGCTATAAAGGTTCATAATTTTGTGGGCTCGGCTGGTTATTATCATTATTTTGTTCAGGGTTTCTCCACTATTATAGCTTCACTAACTAGAATTACTCAAAAGAATGTGATGTTCCATTAGTCCAATGAGTGTGAGGAGAACTTCTAAAAGCTCAAGTTATTATTGACTTCAGTTCTTATTTTGATATTGTCGGAGGAGGATATCGATTTCACACTCTATTGTGATGCTTCAGGAGTGGGTCTAGGTTGTGTGTTGATGCAGAAAAATAAGGTTATTGCTTATGTTTTTAGATAATTGAAGGTTTATGAGAAGAACTACCCCACCCATGATTTGGAGTTAGTTGCGCTTGTGTTCGTGTTAAAGTTATGGCGTCATTACCTTTATGGAGTCCATTGTTAGATCATTACTGACCATTGTTGTCTTTAGTATATCTTTAGTTAGTAGGATCTATATTTGAGGCAAAGAAGGTGGATTAAGCTTCTAAAGGATTATGACTTGACTATTCTCTATCATCTCGAGAAGGCCAATATTTTGGCCGATGCATTGAGTAGGATGAAATATAGTATGGGGAACCTAAAAGCTATTTGGGTTGAGGAGCGACCATTGGCAAGAGATGTTTAGAGGTTGGCTAATAGGTTAGTGAGTTTGCAGATTTTAGAGCAAGGTGGAGTGCTTGCATCCATTGAGGCCCGCTCATCTCTGATGGATCAAATTTGTGAGAGGCGGTTTGAGGATGAGAAGTTCTGTATTAATCAGGATAAAGTGACTAGAGGTGAAGCTAGGGAAGAAATGCTTGATTTTGATGGTGTTTTAAGGATTAAGAGTCCTATCTGTGTGCCTAAGGTGGAAGATTTGACCAGATTGATAATGGATGAGGCACATTGTGCTAGATATTCCATTCATCCAGGGGCAACAAAGATGTACCACAACTTGGGATAACATTATTGGTGGCCTGGTATGAAGTGAGACATAGCCGAGTTTTTTTTCAAGTGCTTAACATATCAATAGGTCAAGTGTGAGAACTTGAGGCCAAGTGGAGAGCTTCAAAAGATGCCCATTTCTGTGTGGAAGTGAGAATACATTTCCATTGACTTCATTGTTAGCTTACCTCCTATTATCAAGGGACTTGACTCTATTTGGATAGTGGTGGATCCATTGACCAAGTCTGCACATTTCATTCCAGTCAAAGTGAGGTATATCGCCGAGATATTGGACCAACTTTAGATCAGTAAGATAGTGAAACTTCATGGGGTCCCAATGTCTATCATATCATATCGAGGCTCGCTTCTTAGTTCACACTTTTGGAGGGTCTTACATCATGGTTTGGGTACCTATTTGGATTTGAGTACAACTTTTCACCACTAGACTGATGGCCAGTCCGAGAGAACTTTCCAGTACTAGAGGATATGCTTCAAGCCTGTGTTATTGATTTGGGGCTTGATGGGATCAATATTTTGCCCTAGCGGAGTTTGCTTACAACAACAGTTACCATTCAAGCATTCAGACTGCTCCTTTTGAGGCCTTGTATGGCCAAAGGTGTAGATCACCCATTGGATGGTTTGGCTCAGTAGCAGTGGTGAGTATGGGTGTTGACATGTTGAGAGATGATATTGAGTGGGCGTGGTTGTTTCAAAGTAGATCGGTGACAACCCAGAGTCACCAAAAAAGTTATGTTGATAGGTAAATTCAACCTTTGGAGTTTGCGGTTGGAAATATGATTTGGTTAAGTTTCTCCTTTGAAGGTTGTTATAAGATTTGGGAAGAAAGGCAAGCTAAGTCCGAGGTTTATTGGACCTTTTGAGATTCTTAATAGAGTGGCGAAGGTGGCTTATAGAATTGCCTTTCCACCAACTTGACTTTAGTCCATCCTGTTTTCCATATTTTGATGTTCCGGCATTACATCCGAATGAGTCTCATGTGTTTTCTATGGATTCAATTGAGTTGAGCCCTGATTTGACTTATGAGGAGAAACTAGTGGGCATTTTGGATAGGCTGGTAAGAGAGTTAAGGACTAAGGAGATTGCTTCAATGAAGGTCCAATGGAGCCATAAGCCCGAGAGTGAGGCTACATAGAAGATAGAGTCTGATATGCAGGCCTGGTACCCTCAGTTGTTTGAGCCTTCAGGTATGTCCCTTATCTCATATTCGAGGATGAACATTATTTTTAGTAGTGGATAATGTAATGACCTCGAATGTCATTTTTGCCTTAATTATCATTTTTCCCTTCTTGATAATTGCCTTGTGTCATATTTGGTTGAGTCTAAAAGTTGGATTTTGAAAATGTTGTTAAAAGTTGGAGTTTACAAAAGAAAGAGTTTTCAAAGGCTTAAAGTTGGAAATTTTGAGTTTTGAGGTCATTTTGAGTTTCGAGTGTTGGAATTTTATTCCATCAGTTCTGGAATACTGTATCTGGTCTAGGGGAACTTGAAGAACTGAATTCGGAGTTAAAATGAAGATTTTAGGCCCAAAATTGCATTTCTAGTTCATTTTGGGATCATATGTTTGACTTTGGTCAGCTTTTGTAGTTCGGGAGCTTGTGTCAAAATTTTATCAGTTCCAATGGTGTCAGGTGAAGAAACTAATGCTAGAAATAGCTTTGTTGCGATTTTAGAGCTTCTGTGAACATTTTAAGTTTTTGAGTCCGAAACTAGTTTAAAAGATCTTTCTTGGGTTCAGGACCACGGGGGGTTCCAAATGTAAATTCTGAAGATTTCATTGAGTCCAGATCGTCATTTCTGGTAGGGTTTCATGTTTGATTTGTGTTCATGGAGTTCTAAACGAATTCTCGAGGGTCCAATTTCTGTTTTTGGTTGAGTAGAGTATTGCTGGTGCAACTAATATCTGGTGCCTCCTATTTGTGCTACACGTTCGTGGAGGGTTGGGGGCGTTTAAGGCTTCACATTCACGAATCCTTCTCCTCTTTCACGAAGTACACCCATGCCTTAAATAGTGTTGTCTTTTAAAATACAGGATTTAAGCCCTTTTCCCATTTTTGACTTTCCAAGCTTCATTTTAAGAGGGGATTTTCAAGGTTTTCAAGGCAAAGTGATTGAGTAACTATTTTATAACATATCTCATAGATTTTAATTGATTAATTCATGTTTTTAACTTTTGATTTTGGGTTTTAATTGTGGAATTTGGGGATTTTTGAAATAAAATTTCCTAAACCTGAATAATTGACTTCTCCCTCATCTTAACTCTGTTTTCGAAATCATTTTCACTGATGAATTTTTTGTAGTGAATAGAACATTTTCATCCATAAATTTCCAGATTCTGGCAACGTTTTTTGGCATGAAATTCTATGATTAATTATTGTTACTTGAGTATTTCTATATTTGTTATAGAATTTATGCTTATAATCTTGATTTTATGTGATTGAAGATAAATGTTTCTTAGATAATTAATTATGTTGGATTTACAACATATTAGGATTTAGATGATGATTGCAAAACATAAGGTGTGTTTGGAAAGCTACCTGGTAATTAGAATTGGTGTAATTACTAGGGTAATAATTACACACCTTGTAATTATACACCTTTGTAATTACACTGTCCTGTTTATTTGCTAGAGTGTATGTAATGACCCCAAAGGTCATTTTTGACTTTATTATCATTTTGTTTTTCCCGAAAGTTGCCTTGGGTCATTTTTGGATGAGTCAAAAAGTTGAATTTTTGAAAATCTAACAAAAAATTGAGGTTTTTCAAAAGAAAGAGTTTTCAAAGGCTTAAAGTTGAAAATTTTGAGTTTGGAGTGCCGAAATTCAATTTTTTCAATTTCACCAATTCCAGAATGTCGAATCTGGTGTAGGAGAATTCACAAAACTAAATTTGGAGTTAAAATGAGATTTTAGACCCAAAGTTGTAATTCTAGTTCATTTTAAATTATAGATTTGACATTGGTCAACATTCAGAGTTTGGGAGCTCTTATCGAAACTCCATCAGTTCTAGTGGTTTCGGGTGGTGAAACTAACGCTAGAAATGACTTCATTGTAATTTTTAAAGCTTCCATGAATATTTTGAGTTTGAGCCCAAACTAGTTTAAATGATCTTTCTCGAGTTCGGGACCATGAAAGTTCCAGATTTGAATTTTGACAGTTCCATTGAGTCTGGGTTATCATTTCTAGTAGGGTTCCATATTATGTTTGTGTTCATATGATTCCGAACGAATTTTCAAGGGTCTAGTTCTTGTTTTTTGATATTTGTGTATTGTTGGTTTTAAACTGTTTCTGGTGTAGGGTGAAATGTACTTTGTGTTCACCCCTTTAGGGCCTCATTCGCGCAGGTCTTTTATGTAGACCTCTACGTTTGCTGATGGAGGCCCGCATTCGTGGAGTACTGCCATCCTGGACTCTGCGTTCGCGGGATGCCTCTCTACGTTCACGGAGTGTTAAGGCAACTTATGTCTCCACATTCGCGGAGCACAAAGCATACCTGGATAGTGCAGTCTTATAAAATATGTGATGTAAACCCTTTCCACCATTTTTGACATTTCAAGCTTCGTTCTAAGTGGAAATCTTCAAGGATTTGAAGCCAAATTGATTGGGTAACTATTTTCTTACATATTTCAACTATTTCCATTTATTAATTTGTATTTTTGACTTCTAATTTTTGGATTTTAATGGTGTAAATTAGGGATTTCTCGGACTTCAATTTTCAAACTTTAATCGTTAATTTATCCCTCATCTCAACTCTGTTTTCGAAATTATTGGACTCCTTGGCACCTTGAGAATATTTTCATACTTTAATATTTAGATTCCAGCTACATTTTTGGCAAGAGATTATTGATCATTTTACCTTTTTTCTCTGAATTGATTGATTTTAGTGTTATTAGATTCGTTATGTGATTGTGATGCTATATTTGAATAGATTTTGGTGAGTTGGAGTACCATAGAAGAGGAAAAGCGGCAGATTTATCTTGATTTGAGACTTTATTTGAGGCAAGGAGACTTCTAACCTTTTGTTAAGTATGCATGAACCTTATATGCTCCTATGTGTATGAAATTGAGTATTTGGGGATAGAATTGTATCATTGTAGGTTTGATCATGACTTCTTGTATTAAATATTTGTTCATATGGTGCCACATTGATTTATAAATTGATTGTGAATTCGGAATCTATGTGATCTTGTGAATCATTCGGCATTGATGATGATGAGATACCAATGATATTGAGACATTGATGATATTGAGATACTGATGATACTGAGACATTGATGATATTGAGATACTGGTGATAATGAGATACTGATGATATTAAAGCACCGATGATACTGAACTATTGATGATATTGAGATCATTATGATGATTGATACTATGATATAATTGTGATCATGCATATTACATTTATTATTATTTGTGGATTGATACTTGTAAGACTGAAGCACCGATGATATTGAACTGTTGATGATATTGAGATCATTATGATGATTGATACTATGATATAATTGTGATCATGCATATTACATTTATTATTATTTGTGCATTGATTCTTGTGATGACTATGACCAAGATGTGAGTAAGGTAACACGTGAACTGGTGGCAGAGGTCTCTACCAATCGGGCCGAAGTAATATGCCGACGAATATTGGGTCTGATGTGATGTTAGAACAAGTAACATGAGCCGAAGTCATTTCCGTTCATGATCATAGATATATGGTCCATATGTGACCCCCATGGGTTCCGACTGATGTAGTAATCTAATTAGAGGATGTGTTCTAGGACAAACATGCATCACAATTACTTGACATTGCATTGCATTATGTTCATTTCATGACATCTACATCATCTCATCTCACATTTGGTTATATTATTGTATATTTTTTATGAGATTTTTTACTTTTTGCATCTCTAATCTTGAGTACGTGTTGGACCTACTTATTTACCTGTATATTGAAATATTATGCCACTTGAAAAGTATATCCACATTACTATGACCTGTATATTATATTGTGCTGGGACTTTTCTGAGTGTAGGGTTGTAGTTTGACGAATTGTGATTGATATTTAAGGAGTTAGTTGTGTTCTTCATTGCTTTACTTTAGGTTAGTTCCATTTCGCTGAGCACCCTGTTGTTTGGTGCTCACCCATTGCTATATTTGTATAGGTTGTAAGCCCGGTCCATCCTACTAGACTTTTATTTGTTAGATCGAGCTTCTGGATTACTTGTGAGGTAGTTATTTATGTCTTCAACAAGCTTTCGAGGATCCCATTCTATGTTTTTGTTCTATTTGAGGTTTAGACATTATGACTTGTATTTTATTTGAGTATTCAATACATAGAGGCTTGCACATATGACATCAGTTCTTGGGATGGTTTTATTTTGTTTTTCTTCCGCTCATCTATCTTATTAGACTGTTATCTTTCGCTTTTACTATTATTGTTAAGTTGTTGGGTTTTGGGTTGACTCACCTTGGTGGGTTAGGTGAGTGCTATCACACCTGTATTTCAACCTGTGACAGTGTAATTAAAGTGTGTTGTTTGGTTGCACAAGTGTAATTACAAGGCATATTAAATTTTAAAAATAAATTTTAATTATCTAAAATTAAAAAATTATATTAGACAAATATAGGTATTTATAAATAATATTGAATTAAATATTTAAGATATATATTGTCTTTCTAAAATATATTAATTAGTAAATATATATTCTTATCAAATATTATAAAAGAATAATTTATATTTTTAAAATTAGTATATTTTAATTAAATTAATTATATAAACTAAAAATATAAGTTTTATGCGAACATCATGAAATGTGTTTTTCACAAAAATATTAAATATTATAAATATAATATCATAGTAAAATTATTAAAATATTTGGCAAAAAAGAATCTATCGAATCTAACTAAAAGAAAATAAATGGCTTGTAATGTGAAATATAAAGTCAATACTACAAAAACAAATGAAACTAAAAAAATATAACAACAACAACATACCCAGTGAAATCCCACAAGTGGGGCCTGGGGAGGGTAAAATGTACGCAGACCTTACCACTACCTTAGAGGTAGAGAGACTGTTTCCTGGACCCCTCGTCTCAAAAACGCGTAACCAGAATAACTAGATATGAAAAAAAAAAGTAAAGGAAAGGAAACAAGAAGACCACTAATAACAAAAAGTACATGGTAGTTTGTAAAACGGTAAAACAATTACCATATATATGACGAATAATGACAATCCAGGATATAAAAATACGACTAATCCTACTACCCTACTATATTCCAAAACCAGACATCAACCTAATCCTACTAACCTATTACTCTAATCCTACTAAAAACATATAACATAAGTTTTAAATTCAAAATAAAAAACTTAACATAATACTCTTATGCCAAATTTCAATATAACATACATAAATATTTTTTAAAAGAAAAAATATGAATATTTATAACTTTATCCAACAATGAATTCAACTTTAATTTCAAAATTAGAATGCTAACAAAATCATGCTAGTGAAAAAAAATAAAACATAAAATAAATAAATAAAAAAAAGATATTGTGAAAAATTATTTGGAATCACATGATATATAAAGATTGAGAATAATAAAGAAATGAAAAATAAATATTATAAAATAAAATATAGTTTTAGAAAAAAATAGAATAATAGAAATAAAAATATAAAAAAAAATATAAAAGAAATTAAAAAGTAACTAGTATGCAATTACCTGCAATTCATAGCCTCCCCCCGTGAATTGGAAAGTGTAATTACACTCATTCAGTTACACCCAATTACCTGTTGACCAAGTAATTACCTGTCCAACTAAACAGGTCAGACAATATAATTACACCCAATTCTACCAAATCTAATTAGCAAAGTGTCCTTCCAAACAGGTTTTTTGTGAACTTTTGATTCTGGACGTAATATGAAATGAATATTGATATAGTTAAATATTTTAAAAATTATTATGTATATGAATTTAGGCTATGTGCGTAGTTGGCTCACATAATTTTATATTTGTTTAAATTAGTATGTCATTTGCTTCAAAAAATATTATTGCCGAACTTAACAAAGGTGATAAGCTTAATGGTGATAATTATGAAATATGGAGCATGAAAATTCAATATGCCCTGGAAGAGCAAGAGGCTCTTGAAGATCTTAATGTGTCTATGACACTTCTTGAAACTGGTGATACTCCACAGCATGAAAATGATCTTGAGGCATATTGTCATGCCCCGGGAGGGTACTTTTGGTATGACCGACACTCAAAAATCATTGCTGGTCCATAAGAGAACCACTTGGCTCAATTCACTCATTCAATCAGCAAAAGACTAAATAAAATAAAATAAAGTTCTTAGTGTGCACGCAAATCATCATATAAAATAATTTAAAGAATACAAGTCAAAGAAATAGAAATATCAACTCTAATCCATTATTGTCTATGAAGTTTCTATCTCTAAGAATCTAGATGGTGCCAATGACAGGCTCGTGTCTACCTCAAGAAAAGAAATACTCTAGAAATAATAAATAATATAAATAGATGCCTCCGAAATCAAGGAGGTCTCACCACTATATTTGGGATGGAATAGATCGTCAACAGAGCTCCTATTGATGACCCCTACTACCTGTCTCTACATTATGCAAAGATGCAGACCCAAATGGATGTCCTTACGTGGAATGTACGGGTATATAAAATAACTAGAAAGGAAATGAAATAACCAAAGAGACTCAACTGAACTCAACCATCAACGTAACTCAAGAGACTCAACTCAACCATCAACTCAACTCAAGAATCAACTTAACTCAACTATCGACTCAACTTAGTAAAACATACAAGTTTAAGAATAAAATCATACATTGAAAATAGACTCAACAATATGCAACTCATGCCAAATCAAATCAATTAGTAAGTGGAAGTTTCTCTAATCGACAACCATCACCTATGAGCGAGTGATGATACAATGAAGCGATGTTGTTTCCATATCTATCCAATATCTTTGCGTGGTAGAGGACATCCCATCAATGGATCCAATAAAACCTCTATAGGGACTTCAGAGGTATGACCTTTTTTTCTCATCCTATGCTGGTGACATAGCTTATGGAGTTTTAGATAATTATACTCTTACCCAACTCGGTGCTCAATACGACTCCTAAAATATGTACTCATATCTATCAAGTGAGTAATTTACTCTAAATCACCTCTTTAAGTCTCATTGGACTACAATTTAAAGACATCAAACCTCATCTCAAACATCATCATTATCATCATCCATCAATATATATATATATAATATTAGTTTCAATCACTCTTTCATCAATGCATAGAAAAGTCATCATCTTTACTTGAAACATGCAAAACTTTGATTTAAAATAGTACTTTGTTTAATGCATGAAAACCATCAATCTCAACATAACATAATATATAGAAAAGTCATGATCATCAATTTCATTAGGGTTCATGGGAAAGTAACCACGGACGACAATTCCAATAATATAAGAGATAAAAATAATAATAATCTTAGTGCATAAATATATCTAACTCAATAGAAGAGGAACTAACTTATTTAGAATTCAAGAATTAGGGTAAAACTCTACTCGAACTCAATTATGGAGTATTAGCATGTGGGGTGCATGGATGAATTCAATCCAACATTGTGGGTAACCTTACATACCTGAGAGATTTAGATCTTTTTTGAAGAACTTTGAAGAAAGCACTAGATTTTATTAAAACCCTAGCTTTTCTCCTCTTGAAACTTTGTTCATATTCTTGGAATGTGTTTGAGAATAAAGAGGTTGAATGATGATGATTATGGACTTAATCAGGTGTAAATCCATTAAGTTTAGGCTTTGGAATGATGGAAAAAAACTAAAATAATCCTTTTTAAAATGTTATCCAAGTTGTCTACAGGTCAATCTACGACTCATAGAAGCAGCTTCTATGGTCCATAGAAATCCATTCGTAAAAATTTGGACAGATTTCATGGTCTTGGGATCCAATCTACGAGCCCAAACTACGACCCATAGAAGTAGTTATAACCTGAAGTTGGGTCCGTAAAGTTTGGGACTCAAAAAGTAACTCGAAAAAGCTTTTTACGAAGCCATGTTTATGAATCTTCAACCCATCCACGACCCGTAATTAAGAGTTCATAGATGGTGACCCAAAAAACTCTATATTGACAGTCTTCACTAAAATGGTCATAAAATTTTACTCCAAACTCAAAATGAGGCAAATTGGTGGCGTTAAAAAGATAATTAAAAACTCTTTAATTTGATAGGTCATGATCCACCTAATTCCTTATATTCTTAGAGAAATGATCATTTAAAATTGAACCTTCTATGAACTCGTATGTTAACTTAGTCAATAAGAACTCTTTAGACTTGACTTGATATAAAATATCCTTTATGACCCTAGACCACATCTAATACACTTTAAATACTTACGATTTGATATCATCACCATATATGTAACTTATATAAATGATTCGGTGACCTAACATTTATATAATCACCTATCAAAACTCAATCGGTAAGGAAGCTTTTAACTTAATTTTGCACAAGAGGATTCTTGTGACCTTAACTCAACTCCAAATCTATTTTTCACATTAAAAAATTTATTTTAAAACCCATGTTAAATTAAGAATTAGTTGGTAAAATCTGATACACATATGAAGAATGGTTCAATCCTTGCTTAAAAAAATTAGGGGTGTTATAATATCTCCTCCTTGGGATCTTTCTTCCTCGAATGATGAATAAACTAGGAGACCCATCAAGCACGAATGCCATCAGGAACTCAAATACTCATACTCAAAAATAGACTTCAAACTCAAGATCCAGAATTGGAATGTTATCTAACATCATCATTAGGTGTGAATAGAATCAAGGACTTTCACACTCAAGTACTCAAATACTCAAGAGGAACATAAACTTAGAGATAGAAACTCAAATCACTAATGGACGTCATATCTGAATTGATTGATAAAATAATTATATTCTCAAATGCTTCAATTAAAATTTCTAATAACTATTGGGAGGAAAATTATAGATATGGTATAAGAATACGACTTCTATATAATAAGCAATAAAACTAATAACTTTAAAGATTAGCAACTCCTTCTCAACTATGCTCTTTTTCTCGAATACTATACTTTATTATTTGAAACTTATAACTCTCATCAAGGAATATGTAACAACCTGAATTGTTTTGAAATCTCCTTATGATTGGCCTTGTATGATGTACTAATAGTCATGGTTGAGTTTTGGTAGCCACGGGTTGAGTTTAAGTGGCCGAATGCAAATTGGACTAGTTGGTGGCCTAGAGGGATAGTTTCGGCAGTGTACTTCAAACAACCATAACTTTTGATGTGGGATGAACCATGTGGGCTAACACATATCAAATTGAAACTCATTGAGTTATCTTTGCAAAAAAACTTGTTTAAATCAATTTGGAATTCAGATGAAGGAGATATGGCCCAAACAGTGATACTGTCTAAAATTGAGAAGACATTGGAGATAGGCTCAGGAAAATGGCCAAGGACAGGAACACGGGCTGTGAAAATTTGCACGGATTGTCTAGGGTGTCTTCAAGTGTTCCAGTGAGCTAGGGGTGCCCTAGAACCACCCCTATGCAAAGTCTAAACCAACTAAGCCTTGAACGACTCGTTTGAGCCTGAACGGGTCGTCCACTGTCCCGTTAAATTGGACAATGTCTAGGCCAAGCCTTAGAAATGTTTTGGGGGACTAACTGTGGTTTGACGGGATCTCACATAGACAGTTACACCTCAGAAGGTCCGTCAAGTTGTTCGTTAAGTGTTACAGAAAGTCCTCCGAGAGTTTGCGTTGGAAAATTGGCTAAGGGAGGCTTGACGGAAGGGGAGACGGCTCGTGCACTATTGAACGGGCACTGTAGCTTCCGTTTGAAACTGCTTAGTTCGGGAAAATTACATCTTATTAATGGTATTTTCGTGATTTAACATTCCCTTAAGCCCTTTTTTGGTCCCTAAGGTCTCCTAAACCCCTAAAACATTTCCCAAACCCTCATTCATCCATTCAAACTCTCCTATACACTCTCTTA
>JBCEWC010005758.1:0-24327 GCA_038996855.1 Solanum aculeatissimum | reverse complement strand
AACCCCATAGATTGAGTCCCAAGTCTCCAATTCCTTAGAACTTATATGTTATGTGTTTATTTTCCACGCTTCCGAACCGATGAGGTGTAAAAATAATGCTATGATGGCTTGATCGAGGACTTTCGGGTTCTCCTTCGCCATGTCACATCTAGGCCCCTATCCGGGTCGTGATAAATATGAAGGCATCCTATTGCATTGCGTTGGGGTCTGAGATAATTCATGTAGAACATTATCTTTACATGGGAGAGTTGTTGGTAGCTTACTATCACGAAGAATAAATAGATTATCGATGAGTTCTTCTTGAGTGGCAAACTTCAATGGTGTTGCTGTTATGGGATTACGTAAATAGGATAAGATTGCCTCAATTTCTTTATTTGTTCCTTCAGAGATTGCAATACTAGTAGATGAGTCTTATATATTAAGATTGTAAGATGTTATTCGTTGCTAAAAAAACTTTATACTAATTAAAAGTGTGTATTGAGTCGGGTTACGAATCTGACATTTTTTAATGGTTTGAATTTCATCAGAACCTTTGTTGATTCTATTGATCCAAAAACATCTGGAAGGACTGGCTGATTCTGGTTTTTGCTTGATTCACCCACTACACCAACCTAGAAAAATTATGTATACGGTTAGACAAATCTCAAATGGTACATAACGAGACTAAATAATACATTAGTTGTAAATCTACCTCTATAACTTCACTAGGTAAATTTTGTTCCTCACTTCTAGAAACAATTATATCAGAAAGATCATCTAATTTATTTTCTGTGGCAGCCGATTAAGGTTGATTTGCGATGAAGGTTGATTTGCAACTCTTTGCTCTACTGGAACTTCAGTAGCATGTAGGCATACTTGAAAAGAACGATCGACTATTTCAGGGGATGATGCGCGAACATTTTCCTAGAAAGACACATGCAAAAATACATCTTTTAAGTTGTCTTTGTTGATACATGTGAACTTAACTTGATTATATTGAAAGAATAATTAAATATGACTACCTCAACAAGAAGAGTATAATCTTTTGAAACTCCATGTCATTAGATTGATTTTGATTCACATCTGTGTAATTAGCGTTGTCAAAAAATAAATCATAACTCTTTTTGGCATGTTGATTGTGTATGTTCGGAATAAATGATACATCAATAGCCTACATGGTGAAAATTTAAAAAAATGACTATATGTCAACTATTTGATACATGAATATTACAGTTCTGATAACTTGATATGGCACAAAAATGGGATGCATGTAAGTGAAAAAAAATGCTAATGTGTTAAATTACTTAGGTATCATAATTATAGTGATGTATCATGGTCATGATACTTGAAATAATTGTGCCTAATACCTTTTCATTTGATTTGTAATGTTTTGTGATTTGAGTGTATTATGCATCAAATATAAGGAGAACATGATACCTTAGTTGGGTTTGGCTGAATGTTTTGTGCTTGGTGGAGGCCAACATCATTAGTAGTATATGAACATTCTTCAAAAGTATAGTCTTCACCCCTGATTGCTTTGAGTATTTGATTGGTCTTTGTATTAATCAAAGACTCCAAAGCATTAAACTTTCTATCAACCTTATAAATAGTCATAAAGTATAAGTATCATATGATACTAGGATTTCCTATAGTGAATAAGTATAAAAATTGTTGAATAATAAAACATAATGATAATTTTATATTTCTTGACATATTTCTTTACTTTTTTTATGTCTTCACTTGAGCTTCGTTTAGCATGAGATGAAGAAGATTAAGGCGTATCCGCTGACTTGGCCTGTGTGGATGTCTTTTTTAGAATCTGAGAAAAGTGCACAAATTTTTTAGGCTTAGAGGGTGCAACTGGAATGACTTTGGTACTAGGGATTTCCCTACGTATTTTTAGTGGAGGCGAAGTTGATGTAGATGCACTACGCTTGGATCTTCTCAGCATATAAGCAGGTGGTCCAGCAGTGAAATCCTCAAAACCAGTCGACTCTCGTATGTTGATGTCGCCCAAGCTATGATGTGCTGCCAAAATGCAACACTTTTGATGCTTAAAACTTGGAATTTTGTGTATTCTCAATGCGATGTTAGTAGGTTTGATTGTGTTTTATGTTTGTTTTGCAGGATTACAGTGTTGACAAAGTTTTGAGAAAAATATGCTGAAGTTGCTGATTTTTGGTAATTCACGGAACCCTCCATGGGTCGTGAATAAGTTCACGAGTCATGGAGAGGGTATCGTATCAATTTTCAGTGAGGGGTGCAAACTTGAAGTCAAGTCTACGAGGAGGATCCATGAGCTGTAGAGTGATAGTCGTTCCCTGAGGATCAGAAAGTCAAGAGGTGCAAAAAAGTCATCAAACGAAACCTCCCACGGGCTGTAGAATCTTACACGGACTGTGAAATAGTTTTGTAGAAGCTAACTCCAAAATACTGCCAGAGTCCACGAAACCCCGGTCTATGGGCCGTGAAGTGGGATACGAGTCGTAAAAGGTCTCGTGAAGCTTGCCGACATAATTTTCCTAAGTTATTTTAGTTTTATATTTTACATACTACAAATAGGTTTTTAGATTACTTTTTATAGTAGTTAACCAGCAGTCACATAGTTTTGAATAAGTTCTTAGATAAAACACTAATGATTTAGTATATTTTGAGAGGAAAAAAATATTATCTTGTGATTCTAATCGAAGAGTTGAATTTTGTGTTCTCAATTTCATCTTTGTAAATTCTTAATTATTCTTCTCTACATCATAATTTTTGCGTTTATATCAATCATGCATAGCTAAATCCACAACTAGGATTGTGAGAACCATGATGAACTAGCAAGATAAAATCGGATAACGTGTTATTCTTGGAAGGTGTATTAGGGCGTATTAATTATTCTCTACACTTTAATTGCTTTTTAACGAGTGACCAACATTAAAATTCGCCTAGTATTACTTGTCGGATCAAGGGGAGGTTGTATTGGGACTAACAGTAAGGGTTAGTATAGACACACCACGGAGATATATCAAGTTCTTGGGTGAAATTTACCAATTTTTATAGACACACCATGGAGGCAGATCAAGTTTCGAGGTGAAATATACCTATTTGCTGGATCAAAGACTTAGGTAAGCCTAACTTACTGTCCTATACCTATACACCAAAAAAGGATTGCATGTATCCGATAACACCGAGTTAGGAGTTCATAGGGATCACATCACCCTAGTTAGCTCTTCTACTGATTGTTCATCTCTTGTATTAGTTCAGGATTAATACATTTTCTTTTACAAAACTCTCCTTTCTTGGGAGATAAGTTGGTTAATCAATCTCAAAATGCATTAAATTAATTCTAGAGTCTACTATATTCCTCGTGGGAATGATTCTAACCTCAGTTAGGTTATATACTTGACGATCACTTTGACTAAAAAATGAGGTGTGACTTGGGCGACAACAAGTATTTTGATGTCGTTGCCAAGGAATACGACTAGACTTGATTAATTCAAGTAATTTTGGGGGATTAATCCTTATTTACCTAATTTTATATTTTGTTATTTTTTCTTTTGTGTGCAGGTGTAGTTTATGCACAACACTCAGAGCCGAGGCAATCCCTTGACTCTATTTGATCCAGAGATCCAAAGAACGCTAAGGAGAATGGCCTAGGATAATTTGAATAATGCTGCAGGTGACGCGGTGGATGCAATGCTTAACTAGAATAATGGAGCTAATGATCCACTTCCACCACCATAGGGTCTGCAAGCCGCAACTAATCAATGGAACCAATATCGACTTAACGTTATAGCGATGGATGTTGTGGGAGCTATTGTGTTATCCCCATTACTAAATGACACAAAGTTTATCATTTAAAGTGGATTGCTCTAAAATGTTACAGAATCGCGAGTTGGTTGTGGGCCTACCGTTAGAGGATCCACATAACTATATACACAATATTGTGTTTGTCTGTAAGAGCATGATGGAGAATCAAAATTTGTCCATGGATGTCGTTGGGATTCCTGTTTTTCCACTTTCTATTACAGGAAATACAACGTTATGGTTATCTGAACTCCCATAAAACTCGATCATCAGTTGGGTAGAATTGCAAACAACCTTTTTGGAGAGGTTTTTTCCCATCTCGAAGAAGCTAAAGTTGAAGTTTGAGATTAATAACTTCGAGCGGATACCTAGTCATTTGATCGATTCTACGTGGGAGAGGTTTGCTAAGTGTTTGAGACGTTTCCCTGATCATAAGATTGTTCACGAAGCCCTAGTTGAGATCTTCTATAATATCCTTGATGAAAATGTCCAAGCAGTTGCTGATAGGATTATAAGGGGCTCATTTATTGATCGTCCATTCAACGAGGTGGCTCAGAGACTTGAGAGGGTGGTCAAGACCAACTATGCATGGGGTATGAGGGAAAATTCTTCTACGAGGAGTTCATTCTCAGTTAGTACCAGTCCGACCCAAACATAGGCTAGTGAGAAAGTGATGCAGGAAGTTGCGGGAATAAATACTAATGTAGAGCTGTTGATGAAGCAGAACACGAAATGAGTAAATGTTGTAGCTCATCAACCTATACGTGCGCTCATGCATGAGGAGCCCTATTATGAAGAGAACACGTGTTTTATGGCTAATCAGATGGTGGGTTTCTAGTCCAATGCCCAAGGGTTCAATCGGGATTATTGGCACCAAGGCAAAGAAACCATGGTCGAAATTTTGGGAGAGATGACGCTTTCATAGATAACAACAGAGGATGCTATTATGAAAAGAATAGAGGACCTGACAGAGATGTTGAATTGGGTCGCAGAGATGGATTCATAAGTGGTCCATATATTCTACCACACAATTAGGATTTTAGAGTTGGTTCCTCTCGCGTTGAGGATATGTTTGACCGGTTGTTGAAGAAGGTTGATGAGCAGGACGAGACACTTAAGGGGATGAAGTATGACACAACATAAATCAGAAGATCGAGTCTCAGCCTGTGGCAATTAAGCAGTTGAGCAACAGTTCGACCAGATATCGACTCAGTTGAACAAATGCCAGAAAGGTATGTTGCCCAGTAACACAATGCAAAATCCAAAGAATGAGGAGAAGTGTATGGCAATAACAACTCGCAGTGGGAAGCAGTCCATTGATCCCCCAATTCTAATAGATAATGGAGATGTTAGTGATGAGAGTGTTGTGATCAGGCAGACTGAAACCAGAGATGATTGTGCAGAGAACAAGGAAAACAATGTCACGCCAAAATAGTTGAGACCCATTCCTCGACCTCATTCTCTCTTCCCTCAGAGACTAAAGAAAAAGGAGGAGAAAGGTAAGTTTAAACACTTTCTCTCCATGTTGAAGTAGCTCTCCATAAATATTTCATTGATTGAGGCATTGGAGAAGATACCTGGGTACACCAAGTTTATGAAGGATCTGGTGACTAAGAAGTGTATTGTTAGCCAGAAGCTCTCACAAGAGCTTCAACACCGTAGTGCAATTTCAACAAGGTCCTTGGTGTAAAAGTGAGAAGACCCAGGAGCATTCACCATTTTCTACTCTATAGGTGATGTGGAGTTCGCAAGGGCATTGTGTGATCTCGGTGCAAACATAAGTTTGATGCCCCTTGTGATCTTCAAGAAACTTGGTCTGGTTGCCCCTATCCCGACAAGCATGAGACTGTTGATGGTTGACCGCACGGTGAAGAAGCCTGTGAGGATACTGTATGATGTCCTTGTCAAAGTGGACAAATTCATATTCCCCATAGACTTTGTGATCCTAGAATGTGAGGTCGACTTCGAAGTCCCAGTCATCTTAGGAAGACCTTTCCTAGACACTGGGCGAGCCCTAGTGGACATGAAATTTGGCCTACTCAAGTTCAGATATAATGATGAATAAGTTATCTTCAATGTCTGCCACTCAATGAAAAGGTCAGATGAGCTAAAGATGAAAGTGTGGGAGATTGATGAAGTCTAAGTAATCCAAAAGTCCATGTCCTACCGCGACAATAAATCAGGCACTTCTTGGGAGGCAACCCAAGTTATTTGTTGTAATAGGGTAGTTTTATTTTATTTTTAGTTCATAGATTGTTAGGTAGATTTTATTTTTTTGTAATTTGATTGTAATGTGTGGACTTTGGACTAGTGATATATAGGGTAACAGTGTGTTTATGCAGGTTCTGCAGGAGTAAGACCAAACCAGTAATTTTGGGCTAAAAATGAGGTTCTATGGTTGATTATATGGGTCGTACTTTATTGTATGACCCGTATACCAGCTCGTAGAACTTTCTAGTAAGCAAAAGTTTGTGCACTCCAATCCATGAGCCAACTTTGCGATCCATAGAACAAACTACGGGTCGTGAATGGGGCTCATGGACCCCAGGTAAGTTTCTTAGTATAAACCTAAGTGTCGAGGATATTCTATGAAACCTTCTTATGAGTCGTGATTCACTACACAACTCATACAAGGGATCGTAGAGTACAAGTCTGAAATATGGGTTCCTGGCCTATACAAGACTATGATCTACGAGCCGTGGAATATTTAACGACTCATAATCGAGGTTTTATGAGGCCAGGTCCAATTTTTTTAAATCGACCCGACAAATATATATATATGGGGTCAAAATAATTTTGACCCCATTTTTAATCATAAAAACCCAAATTAAACCCTAAGCTCTCCCTTCCCTCGTTGGTTTGACCACTCCTTCGGCACCTACATCACTTTCTAGCAAGAATTCTAGCAACCCATCTTCCTAGGGTTTCAAACTCCTCTCTCTCCCTTCTTCCAATTTTAACCCAATCTACACTAAATTCGATAAGATTTTAGTCCCTAAAATCCAATTTTTTGATTTATTTATAAATTGTGGTTGATTATTGATTGGGTGGAAGTTGTGCTAATTGTGGAACCTATTAAAATTCTAATTTCGGTGATTTATTAAAAAATTACCTAGGTTAGGATTGAATGGGGTAGTCGAAAAATGTTTGGTAGCCAATTTAATGTTTGAATGATGTTAAGGCCATTGAAATAAATTGAATTATGTGAAATTATGTGAAATCATTACTCAAAAATCGTTATATGGCTAAAATTTTGAATAGGGTCAGACCTCTCAGAATGCACACCAAGTCACTATCGATGGGGTCATTTTTGAATATAATGGATGTAGGGGATGGGTATTGTGTGCTAAATCATGTGGGTGTGTGTGTGCAAGTTTGCTTTGATGCTATTGAAATAAGTTAAAAAGTGGTTATATGAACTCATGTGATTGACTTGGGAAATTTAGGGTCTAAAAGTAAAATCCACGAGGGTTTCTTATGGCCTGTGGAACATTCCATAAGCAATACTTACTCCTCATGAAAATTTCCAAAATTTAAAATTTTTTGAGATTCCATCAGACGAGACCTTCTACGAGTTGTAGAACTTTTCAGGACTTGTAGACAGGTCTCGTTGAGTTCCATCTATGATAAACCTGATCTGAAATTACATCTACGATTCAGTCCATGACTCGTAGAGAATTTTATGAGTCATGTCTGGTCTCATAGATGTAATTTCAGTAGTTTTGAAGTGTTGAACACTGTATCCACGAGAACCCTTACAACTCAGAGAAAACTCTATGACTCATAAAAAGGCTCTCGTAGACCCTAACTATTCTAGTCAGTTATGATTTTTGTTTTTGATTTTCAATTCATAGGACTAATTGGTTTGTTGAATCTGTGTGTTGCAAGTACTATGACCCCACGACCACGGAAGGATGATATCAGGGACATGAGGGATCATTTGCGTGATGAGCCCATAAATTCTGAGCCTGCCCTTGAGTCTAGTGGCTTTGTACAGGAGCTCGATGTTGAGCCTGATCCTGACCCCAAGCCATGACAGACTCGGGCTACTACTAGACATGACACTACACAGGCGATCATGGTTCGCCCTCTCCAGTCTAACGAGAGAGGTAACTGGGCTAATAACAATATACAGATGACCTCCTTCGAAGGAGGGACCAACTCCGGATCTAAGGAGGGGTCAGACTCTGCCTCATCTTTAGGCCCCCGAGTACCAGACGCTCGATCTAGTAGATGGTGCGTCGGGGGCATGCATGCCATTTATGAAGAGGACATTTAGCAAAAAGAGTAGGGCCAACCCACTTGTTCCATTTTTAAGGAGCCTCGAGTCATCATTACAATACTCGATAGTGTCCCAGGAATCGAGGACACTATAGTTCGCTACAGGCTCCATTGGTTGGCACAACTAGTAGGGAGGTACTCATTGGTATTAGTGAGAGAGTTCTTCGTCTCTTATGCCGCCACCATACATAACTCTCTTCCCAAGAAGAAGAAGTCTCTCACACAACCGAGGTTAGAGTAGGTGTTGGTAAGAGGCTGCCAAGTGGACATTTTTTAGGAGACTATCCGCGGGATGCTTTTTAAGCCCGAGTTCTTAGTCTCCATATCCACAGCAAAGTGGGGTAGACCATAGACTTGGGTGTCAAGAGGACCCAGAGTGTAGAGCAGTATTGATGAGATGGGTTGTTGACCAGATCACAATAGAGGGGCCCAACCTCACATGGATAGCCATATCAGTAGAGCCTATAGTAAAGGTTTCTCTCAGCTTCCCCGCCAAGTTCTAGTGGGCGGTAGTTTGATCATGGATTTGGCCGACGCTTGCAGATAACACATTGATGTCAGATCATGTTGTATTAGTAGCTAATATCTTGGCTGGTTAGATATTGATTAGGTCGTACTAATATCAGAGCAGATCCATGAGGCGTCCTTACAGAGGTCCATGACCATTCCTTTTTCGTGCTTGATTCAACGACTATGCCTAGCGGTAGGGTGGATGTTATTCACCATGTGGACGTACTAGTAGAGATTCAACACACTTTGATGCCATCCTGATCAAGGCTGATGATAATCCAGTCGCACTCCGGTGAGCACCGAGGCCACAAGTTTTTATGCCAGATATGTTTACTCTAGTGCCGCCGCTTAAGCCATCTACCACTACTGTTGCTGCACCTATTACCGAGGGCCCCCCATAGGCTAAGACAAATGTGGAGGGGCCCCCCACTACTGATATTCT
The DNA here is from genome assembly GCA_038996855.1 of Solanum aculeatissimum. Taxonomy (NCBI): domain Eukaryota; kingdom Viridiplantae; phylum Streptophyta; class Magnoliopsida; order Solanales; family Solanaceae; genus Solanum; species Solanum aculeatissimum. The sequence goes on along the minus strand of JBCEWC010005758.1, from coordinate 15,323 downwards.
TGCCCTAGCAGCCACAACATCTATTCTGATACTTGCAGATAATGCATTTGTATCTGCGACATCATTTCAGGCCCTGGCACAGCGATAGGCCCACACTGAGTCATAAATGACTCAGTTGTTACAGCAGTTGAGACCCTGGGTCTACCAGGTTGTCTCAGATGCAGAGACCCGCATGCAGGTATTCACGATCATCGCTATACAGGAGAGACTCACTCCCGTGGATGCTCACATAGATACTTTTGAGAGGCGGGTCCAGTAGAGCCTCAACACAACAAGGCCTATGGATTTGACGACCATCCAAATGGTGCTTCAGCAGCTCCATGCCCAGATGAGTGCAACACTGGTTGCCCCTGTTGATGTCCCACCAGCTCATCCCAGTGGTCGACTTGTTTGCTCCAGAGAAGTCACCACTACCTTTTCTCGAGAAGAGGCCCTACATAGATGATACTGATGTTGTGCGCTTTGAGACAGAGCTGACCGAGGAGTAGGAGCTAGAGCTTTCCCGTGCGAGATTGAGGAAGGATGAGGAGATACAACAAGTTTGCGATCTTGAGAGAGCGAGGGGTGCTGGACCCTCCGGATATGCTCCTACTAGCGAGGAGTCCACTAGGCATATGGAGGGTGGGAAGTCTCGAGATGAGTGAGGTACTTCAGCACAAAGTATGTTCTTTTGACCCCTGTTCTTTATTTTTTATATTTTATGCGCATTGGAGACAATGTGCAACTTTTTTGATGGGGTGTGGGTAGTTATAGGCCTCAGTGAAGTTTGAGTAGCTTTGGCCTATAACTATCCCAATTTTTTATCCAAAGAATTTTCTTGCCTATGTTCTTTTCGCTGCGGATATTTATTTTTCTATTGAACCAACATGTTTAGGATGTTTAGGTAGTATTAGTTGATGTGCTGCCAAAATACAACACTTTTAACACTTGAAAGTTGAGATTTTGTGCGTTCTCAAAGTGATGTTAGTAGGTTTGATATTTGTTTTTGTTTGTTTTTGCAGGATTTCAGTGTTGACATGGTTCTGAGCATGAGATGTAATTTTTGTACTAAAGTGGCAGTTTACGAGACCCTCTACGGCTCGTGGGTCATTCCACGAGTCGTAGAGGGGGTCTCGTTTGTTCTTCCTGTAAGGAGTGCAGAAGTGAAGTTCACTCTACGAGACCAGAGCACGAGTCATGGACCAACATACGGGTCATAGAGTGAGTTCGTGCACTGAGGCAGCTGAAAGTGAAAAGTCTCTGAAAGCTGCACAGACGAGGTCCTTCATGGGTCGTGGATGAATTCACGACTCGTGAAGGAGGTTTCGTGCCAATATCCAGTAGCTGAAAAGCCTTTCACGAAATGACTCATAGGCCGTGAACTGTCATAAAAATTGTAAAGAAGGCTCATGACCAGTGCCGACACAGTTGTCCTATTTCGTTTTGACTTTTTATTTATAGTTCTATAAATAGTTTTTTAGGTTTTTTTTATTAAGAGAGAGAATAGGAACGGTCAGAGAACAAAGAGAAAAAATACTTGTGAACATCTTTTGTGATTTTTTTAGTTAATTCAAGCTTGCAATTCCATTGAGTTTCTGGATTTTGTTCATCAGTTCTTGTTGCATAAGTTATTTAATTATGTATTCTTCCTACATGATTTCTTCTAAAACAATAAGCATGCATGGCTAAGTCCACAACTAGGGTTGTGGAAACCATGACACACTAGCGAAGTAAAACCAAATTACTTGCAATTTTTTAAATGGTGATTAGGATACATTAATTAACTTCTTCAAATTAACTAAATTTTAACAGAGGCCTACGTTAGAAATCACCTAGTATCACCTTCCCGATCTAGGAGGTGACGAATAGGAAAAGAAGTAATTAACAAATGTTGATTGACTATTTCTCAACTAATTAGGCTACTAGGGATAGTAGTTTTGATCTGGGATAAAAGTGAGGGTTAGTAACGCCATATCACAGAGACTGATCTAGTAATGTGATGAAATTCACCTAGATGCCCGATCAAGGATTTAGGAGAACTTAACTCATGTCATGTACCTATACACCAAACAAGAGTTGCGAGTATCTGAAAACACTTAGTTAGAAAGTCATGGGGAATACGTTACCCTAGTTAGTTTCTCTACTGGTTGCAAACAAATCTGCTATTGTAGTTAGGATTTACTTTTATCGTAAATTCCTCCTTTTTTACATTTTAGTCATTTTTATTTTCTCTTTTTCTAGGAGATACTAGAGTATATCTAGTCAAGTTACTGAAAGTGTGCTAATCCAGGGTCTACCTTATTCCTCATAGGATCGACCCTAACCAAGTTAAGTTTAAATACTTGAGTACGCCTGCTTCAAAACCTCCTAGTAGGGGTGGGTGCTAAGCGTAAGCGTAGAGTCGACACAACATTAGTAGCATGTAGTACTTATATCTATGGTATAGTTGTGTTTTTGTTGAAAAAAATGGTACCCACCAAATTTTTGTGTTTAGTTAGTTTTGATAGCAACCTTGCATGATTAGTTATTTGGCAGTTCTTGTTTTGACAAATTAGGCTAAATTGTGATAAAAAAAAATGATCTGGTAGTCGATATTAACATGTAAGCAGTACCATGTGTGGGTGAGCTTAATTGCATGATTCAATACTGTGTTTCAATTCAGAACTTATCCTATTACTCTGATTTATGTTTTAGATTAGTTGATTAGGAAAGGATCTTAGGTAGTTGTTCTTAATAGTCCACTGAAATAACCAATCAAATGTGTTATATATCCCTTGATCCCTATGTTTTGAGCCTACAATTGATCCCTTTTTCTTTGTAAATACCAAAGTAACCCCGCCTTGATTAATGATAAGTCCAAAACTTGGCCCTGGTCCTTCCTTGAACATTGTGCACCTCGACTGAGGCTAAAAGCCTAAGTTGAGGATGGCCACCCAAAAGTGGCCCTGGTTTTGAGAACAAATATTGTGCACCTCAATTCAAGACAAAAGTCTAAGTTGAGGGTGGCTAGTGTGAGGAAAATCATAAAATGAGAAAAAAATAGTGATATAGAAAAGGGGAAGAAAATTATTAAAAAGGGTGTAAAAGAAAAAAATAGTGCCTAATCAGTGTGCTAGATAAAAAAATATTGTGAAAAATAAAGGCACTGTGCAAAAACAAATTTGAGTCTAAGGCACCCTAAAAGGTCCGAGAAGGGAGAAAAAGAGGTAATAAAGGAAAATATGGGTTGGTAGGACAAAAATGTAGAAAAAATATAGTATCAAGGAGGGTCATTAGTCATTATTTCTCTAAAGCATCATACCAAAGCCCCCTGAGCCTATGTTACAAGCCTAGAAAGTCCTAAAGTGATCCTAGTCCAACTCGTTGAAGGTGTCAGTCATGAGTATAGGGGCAAGCCTATAGGACTGGTCACAATATTTGAATGTAGTTTGTAAGAGTGAGTGTTGTAGTACTGTCCCAAGTATTGAATTTGAAAATATCATTCTGAGTGAGGAATGTGACTTCTTTTTGTGAGGATATTTGCATTGTATTATTGATATCTGACTAATTCAGTGATTGTTGCTTATTTATGGTTGCATAGCTTATCATAGTTGCACTATTAAATGTATTAATTTGTGTTGGTTTGTTGGATAACTATCTGATATGGATTTGAAATATAGTGTGGGTGCTTGTGTTGGATTTTGATTCAGTCTGTGCCATTGGGTTGGATTTTGTATGTTTCTATTCTGCTTATATAGATTGAGTCTGTCGCTTGAGTACAAGCAACAATTTTAAGTTGAGGGTGTTGATGTGCTTCCAAAATGTAGCACTTTTGATGCTTAAAACTTGGAATTTTGTGTGTTCTCAATGCAATGTTAGTAGGTTTGATTATGTTTTTGTGTTTGTTTTGCAGGATTACAATGTTGACAAAGTTTTGGAAAAAATATGTTGATGTTACTGATTTTTGGTGATTCACGGAACCCTCTACAAGTCATGAAGGAGTTCACGAGTCATGAAAAGGGTCTCGTATCAATTTCCAGCGAGAGGTGCAAATTTGAAGTCAACTCTACGAGGAGGATCCATGAGCCGTAAAATGATAGTCTTCCCCTGAGGATCAGAAAGTGGAGAGGTGCAGAAAAGTCATTAGACAAAATCTCCCACGGGCCATAGAATCTTACACGGATCGTGGAATGATTTCATAGAAGCTAACTACAGAACACTGCCAGAGTCCATGAAATACCGATCTACGGGCCATGAAATGAGATACGAGTCGTGAAAGGTCTCGTGAAGATTGCCGACACAATTTTCCTAAGTCATTTTGGTTTTTTATTCTACATACTATAAATAGATTTTTAGGTTATTTTTCATAGTAGTTAACCAGCAGTCACGTAGTTTTGAACAAGTTCTTAGAGAAAACACTTAGGATTTAATATGTTTTGAGAGGAAAAAAAATATTATCTTGTGGTTCTAATCGAAGAGTTGAATTTTTTGTTCTCAATTTCATCTTTTTTAGTGCTTAATTATGCTTCTCTATATCATAATTTCTACATTTATACCAATCATGCATAGCTAAACCCACAATTAGGGTTGTGGAAACCATGATGAACTAGCAAGGTAAAATTGGATAACGTGTAATTCTTGGAAGGTGTATTAGGGCATATTAATTATTCTCTTCTCTTTAATTGTTTTTTAATGGGTGGCCAATGTTAGAACTCACCTGATATTACTTGTTGGATCAAAGAAGTAACAAATAGGAAAAGACATAATTAAAGGATTCGATTGAAATGTTCTCGTCTAATCAACTGAACTGGATCAAGGGGAAGTTGTACTGGGACTAAAAGTAAGGGTTAGTATAGACACACTACGAAGACGGATCAAGTTGTAGGGTGAAATTTACCTATTTGCTGGATTAAAGAGTTAGGTAAACCTAGCTTACTATCCTACACCTATACACCAAAAAAGGATTGCATGTATCCGATAGCACCGAATTAGGGATTCATGGGGATTACATCACCCTATTTAGATCTTCTACTAATTATTCATCTCTTGCATTAGTTCAGGATTAATACATTTTCTTTTACAAACCCCTTTTCTTGGGAGATAAGTAGGTTAATCAATCTCGAATTGCATTGAATTAATTCTAGAGTCTACCATATTTCTTGTGGGAACGATCCTAACCTTGGTTAGGTTATATACTTGATGACCCCTTTACCTAAAAAAGGAGGTTTAACTTGGGCGACAACAAACTACACCTCTTTTATGAAGGTTAAAGCAGTTGTTGTCAAGATGTATAACCTAACCAAGGTTAAGGTCGAACCCACAGAGAATATGGTAAACTTTTGATTAATTCCAAGCAAATTGAGTTGATTAACCTACTTATATACTGAAAGGGGGAGGGGAGTTTGTAATTGCAAGAAAATTAAACCTAGAGTAGTGCAAGGGTTGTGAAATAAGTAGAAGAGTTAACTAGGGTGATGTGTTCCCCATGATTTCCTAACTCAGTATTACCATATAATTGTAATCTTTTCCAGTGTGTAGATGCAGAATGGTAAGTTAAGTTTACCAAATTCTTTGATCCAGGTGAGAGGTAAATTTCACTACGGGATTTGATCCATCTTGGCACTATGACATTACTAACTCTTACCTATTTTTTCAGTACAATCTCCCCTTGATCCAGTTTGGTTGATTAGACGAGAAAACATCCATCGAATCCTGTTAATTATTCTCTTTTCCTATTCATTACCTCCTTGATCTGGCAAGTAACACTAAGTCAGTTCTAACGTTGGCCACTATTAAAAAGCATGCAAAATGAAGAGAAGTAATTAATACATTCATACACACTTTTCAAGAATTATGAATTATTCAATTTTACCTTGTTAGTTCTTCATGGTTCTTACAACCATAGTTGTGGATTTTAGCTACTCATGATCAGTGTAGATGTAAGAATCATGATATAGAATAACATAATTGAGCACTTACATGAATGAATTTATGAACAAGGAATTCAACTCTTCAATAGAAATCACAAGTACGAATTAAGAACACCACAATATATTTTTTCAAGTGATCCTCTAGTGTTCTCTCTCTCTAGAGATCCTGAAATCGGTAAACTCCTCCAAAACTTGATGAAAAATAACCTAAACACCTATTTATAATGTCTAAATTATAAAATCAAATCAAAATAGGAAAACTGGGTCGGTAAGCTCTACGGGCAACTTGTACGGGCCATATAATGTTCCACGGCTCGTAATCGGGATTTCGTGCTCCTCCTTTGCAAAAGTAGAGTGGTCTTCTACGAGATCCATCTATGGGTCATATAGGATTCTATGGCCCATGGATGATTTCATATAATGAACTTTCAACACTTCTCCACTTTCTGATCCTCAGGGTATAACCTCAACTCTACGACTCGTAGAATACTTTATGGCTTGTCTTCATGTTCGTAGAGTCTTATTCAGAAAATTTCTCCTTCACTGGAATTTATTACGAGACCACTTCTACGACCCGTGAAATCTTCAACGACCCATAGGAATTTCGTGGATCATTAAAATTTACAATTTCAGCACACTTAGCCCAAAAATTATGCCAACCTTGTAATCCTACAAAACAAACATAAAAACACATCAAATCTACTAACATCGCTTTGAGAACATACATAATTCCAAGTTTTAAGCATCAAAAGTGTTGTATTTTGATAACACATCATATCTCCACATTGCTATGTTGACTAGATGATGGAGTTTGAATATCCGATAAAGAAGGTTCATTAGATGAGATATTACTAGGGCCTTGCAAGTCACATGCTGCCAATTCATCAGGAGTTGGAACCATCTTGAAACAAAGATTCTGAAAAAAAATTTATATTTGATGTCTGATAAATAGCAGTGTATCAGAAAAAAATATAACAAAAAAAATTATTGAAATATTTTGACATGATTGATACCTCGCTGAATATGGTAGACATGAGAAAATCATATTTTGGCCTTAGGACTGTAATTTTCCAATTCAGGATCCTAAGAATGTTATTTCCACCCTTAACAACAACATCATCAGGGACATTAGAAGCACACTCATATATCCATGCATTTAACACATATGGCATGCCTGACAAACGATGCAACTTCTTGAAATTTGTAACGCTTGCCTAAAGTTTTTCATCAATTTCTTAAACACAACTTCTCCCCATGGATAGTGTACATAACTTCCATTTTTCACAAGTCGAAAGTGATCTAATGGAATAGGTGATTGGTCAATTTGAGAAAAGATGAACGACTGAAAAAAGTAGAGAATAGCCATCTGGACAACATCTTCGGTGTTATCCCATTGACCAATTTTGAAACGCTGAATCAGTCTCCCTTTGTTTACATCATTACACCGAAAAGTTTTTTTCCAACAGTTTGCTAGGGGTCGAGTCAGAATATCGATGCTCATCAGCATTACCTGTACATTTAAGCCTGATAATTATGGCGAAATCTTTGATAGTAAAACGAAGGATATTTCCCCTAGCATGGAGAATATGTAACTCGTCCGTGTTATTTTGATTAACCTCAAGAAGCAACAAACATTTAATAATTTGGCCTTGAAAATTATAGTGAGGTATATTGAGGTAAGGACCAAAAATAGTTTGCCGAAATCGTTCAAACCCATCATCTCCAATTGACGACTTTATATCATTGACAAAAGTAGAGTTGTAAGAGCCTCCAAACCTTAAACAATGTTTAGGAATCCATTTTACAACATAGCTTGTCCCCTGTGATGTGCAATGATAAAATACTTAATAATGGAAAAAAATAACAGAACAATAATATGTATGAAATTTATTTTTCTAAGCTTACAAATTTTCCTATCATATTAGTGTAGGTACTTCATTTATATATCAGTAGAAGCTTGATACTTGAATACTTGAAAATTGATACTTGAATTTAGGTAGTTCATTTAGATACATGAAACTTGGATGAAAAAGTTTAGGTACTTTATTAAATTTTATACTTGTAGATATTTGGTATCTGAAATTAGGTATTAAGCATAGATACTTAATACATGGACTACATAATGGATACTGGTATCAAATTGCATTTTTTAGTAAAAAATGCTTCTAGGTATCAAACACATAACTAATGTGTTTCATGTATCAAACAAAATATATCCACATCAAAAAAAGTATATAGTTGATTAGATACTTGATAAATAGACAAAAAATTAAGTTATTTGTCTTGTTGATACTTGATACTTTGGCAAAATTTTAGATTACTTCTCGTTTTAGATACTTGATACTTGAATTTATGTACTTAGTGTAAAATTTTAATACTTGAAGGATAATTTTCAATTTTTTGGAATAATCCAGATGCATATCCACAGACAAGTAGTGTGGTATCATGAATCAAAGATAATACACATCTATGATACCTTTAATATTGTCAATTGAGATGTAGAATAAGTGATATTTGTGTATAAATATAACTAAATTTCTCCCAAGTCAACACATTACCAACAAGGTGTATATTTGATAGGTGAAAATGATGTTAAAAAATACTGAATAATAGGTATAGAAAAATATATGATTATGTATAACATCATAAGAATGCTACTTAATTTATGTATCAAAAATTATTTTGACAAACAATAAACTGTAAAATTTAGGTCGAATAAACACATCTTTGACAACAAGGGGTGGGTTGTATTGGGTTCAACTTTTTTTTTTTTTTTGCATGTAATTTTTTGACTTTGAATTTTGAACTTGAGTCTACATCCTTTGTGGCCTCCATCTCTACTGGTAAATCCTCTTCAATGAAGTCACCTTGAGGAGTTTGAGCATCACTGACAAATGGGTCTACATGAATTTCTGGAATGTTATCACTATCATCAACTTGATGTGTAATACCAAGGCTAAAAGTGGGTTGAGAATCCATAAGGATTGTTGAGTGATACAAAGACGAACTCAAATTTGGGAAAATAGTTTCGAACAAAGATGGATGAAGAAGACAAACCTTTGAATTTCGTAGATTACCAAGCAAAAATTTGAAATTGAAGTTAATTATGATAAGTTAATAACTGATTGACTCTGATTGGACTATTAAAAGCATGAAAATAGGCATAATGATAGTTATTAAATGTGATGGGGAAGGTTTTATTGTAAGTATCATAAAATAAAAGAGAGTGTAAAAATATGAGATTTTTATATTTTTTTTAAATGGAAGGGAATATTGAAGATTTGAGTAAATTAAGTTGTGTAGTTGTTTAATTTTTAGTATTTTTTTAATCTCAATTTATGTGACATTGATAGAATTTTGTTAATATATTTTTAAACTTTTAAAGTTATTTTCAAATACATGTTACTTTCTCTGTCTTATTGTATTTGATACTGATAAAATTTTAAGAGTCAACTATTTTTCTTACATGTCTGATAAAATTAATTTTCAAGATTTATAGTATATTTTACATTATTTTCAAATACATGTTATTTTCTGTTTTATTTTATGTGATACCGATAAAATTTTAAGACTCAAACAATTTTTCACGTGTCTTTTAAGTTTGTCAAATTGATGATAATATTTTTAAATTATTAATTATTATAATTTATAGTACATTTTACATAAATTTTAAATAATGTATCTTACTGTCCATGTCCCGATATATGTGTTGATATTATTTAATTAAATTTATCAAATTTAAAAGGATCTAATATGATTTCAAATAATTGATTTAGGTGATATAGTATAATCATAGTTGAAACAACTGAAAAATAATTTATTAAGGGTAATATTATAAAACATAGTTGAAGTAGCTGAAAAAATAATTAATAGAAATAATATAGTAAAATCAAGCAACTCAAACAGACACGTTAATCGACAGTTGTCTACTTAAGCAAATAGATGAAGCGTGCATGTCGACCGAGACATGCTTGTTTATCCATACTAAATAAAGACTTAATTTATCATTTTGTGTTTGTTTTATCCTAATTCTAATATTTGTATTATTTAAAATAATTGATTATGGTGATAGAGTAAAATTATAATTGAAGCAACTGAATAAATGATTTATTAGAGATAAGGAGAAAATAATTAATAGAAACAACAAAATAAAATCAAATAGCTGAATCAGACACGTCAATTAGTAGCTGACTGCTTAAGCAAGTAGATGAAGCAGACACGTCGACGAAGACATGCCTACTTATCCACACTTATATATAAGTAATGGAAATATGATAGAAGATTGGCCCGACAAATTAGAAATTCAGGTGTTAAGCGGAGTGGCGAATTTATCCCCACATTTTGAAGCTAACATGTTGATCATTTGTGTGGTTATTCACACTTGTAATATTCTACCATCCATCTTTACTTGTCTACTATACTATTTTGGGATATCCAACAATACTTGTTCAGTTTATAAAATCAATAGATATTTTTACACTTAATCCCTAATTTACACTTATCATTAATTACTGTTATTTTTCTATTGCATTTTTCAAGACATTATATTTAAAGGGTGATTTGATAAAATTTACCCTTATCATTTACTATTTCTTAATCCTATGTCAAGTCAATAAGAGACAAGTAAAAATAGACGGAAGAATCTAATAGTATAATAGAATTAGGAGGAATATCTAATTGTCAAATTGATTAAAATTTTAATTCATGCTTTGTCTTCTTCAATTTACATGGCAACTTTCAAATTTCGAGAGTCAAAGATTGATTATATTATTTTCGTATATTTTTTAAATATCTTGATTTATGAATTATTTGTAACTTGTGATACTTTTTACTTAGTTTTTAAATATGTATATTTTTATTTTTTAAAAAATTATTCATAATCAAAATTAAACGATTTAACTTTCAAAATTTAAACTATACCATATAAATTAGAAAAAAAGAGTTAAATATAAACTAAAATGAATGATATAATATATAACGCATCGTATTTGCACGAACAAGTACATATATTATTTTTGTAGCAGGAACAAACAAACGAAACAAACGGAATATTAATGCATATTGTTTGTACACACAAGTGCACAAATGGTTTTTTTTTTTTAAGATAAAAGAAAATTAATAATAACTACAGTACTCACAGGGGTGACTCAAGAGCATTAGGGGCCTAAAGCTAAGTTTTGTTAAGAGGCTTCAAATTAAATTGGGATATAAAATTTTTAATTTTTTGAAATAAAACTTATATATTTAAAAACTATATTAAAAAAAATACTATAAGTCATAATAGTAAATAACTTCAAATATTTAAAAAATATATATAATTGTCATGTTAAAAAAAAGTTAACTAAAACACATAATTGAAATGAATAAAGAAGTATTATTATAATGTAACTTAACAATCAATGAATATCAATCACATGTTCTAAGTAATTCTTCTTTTTAAAAATAAAATAAAATAAAGATCTGCTAATTTTTTTATCCTAACTTTTCAAAAAATAATAGAACTTTCCTTATTAATTTTTTTAAAAAATGACAAATTTTCATTAAAAAAATAATTTAACTTTAAATCTCATTTTATTGCTAATAAAATAATTTATAATCACACAAATATTTTTCATTTAATTTAGATCACAATTTCATCATATAAATATTTAAATAAAAAAAATAAGGTCTTAAAAATTTGGAGACCTCAAACCCTTGCTTCACTTGCTTGGCCTTAAGCCGACACTGAGTACTCATATCACTTTTAGAAAGACCAACAAACCGAGAAACTAAAAGTAGTTTTAGTCAACAAAAATCAAGGACCTAATAAAAAAATACTGGAAAGACGATTGAGGTAAATTAGAATTGTTTTGCTTGAAAAATTTAAAATAAAATAAAAAATTAAAATCAAGAGAACACAACATCAACTTTTATATATATATAAATAAAAGTAATATAACTTTTTTAACCAAAATGATTTGGATAAACCACTTTGGTACCTTAGCCGCCTTTAGGAATTAGAAAATGATCCGTGTGTGTATGTATGGACAATTTGGCATATGAGATTCGGAATCTTCTACGAACCCAACAGTTCATGTTTCATGTTTGAATTCTTCTTTAGTACATTCTCCGTGCCTTTGAATGATTAGTGACTAAGAAAAGTCTAGATGATATTTGTATGGCCCGTCAAACAAGCAAAAATTATAATAAAAAAATAAGAAGGTAGTAAGATAGTCTGGTCTATTCTAGAAGTTGATTAAGAGAATTTCCGTTTTTCTTACCAATACAAAGTTATGGTACCAAATGGAAGAGCACACAGAATTAACCTTTTATTTTTTTATTTTTTTAATATGATATTTGAAGTTTATATTGTATTTTTGATTAAATTTAAACAACACACTGTAAAGTTTATATGAGTGTAGCATTTTTAATAAAAAAAATTTTATATTCCGAATTTAAATTCTAACTCAAATTCAAAACCTCATTATTAAAAATGAAGAAGTCTCATCACTATTCATGTTGATGAATTTATTTAAGTTGATCCACAAGGGCTTGGTCAAATCTATAGAATTGTGCATGCAGGCTCAACTTTGTGCCTTTTTTATCCAAGAGAATGGAGCATGTATATCTTACATTTTATTGAGAGATTTTTATAAATGAAACTAGTGGGGATCAATATTTTGACTATACAAAAATAATTTATTAAGAATAATATTAAATATAATTGAAGTAGCTAAAGAAATAATTATAGAAATAATATAATAAAATCAAGCAGCTCAAGCAGATACGTCAATCGGCAGCTGCCTGCTTAACCGAGACGTGCCTACTATTCTCAGTTATAATATAGTAGTGAAAAAATAATTTATTAAGGTAATATTATAAAGCATAGTTAAAGCAGTTGAAGAAATAATTAATAGAAATAATATAGTAAAATCAAGCAGCTCAAGCAAATACGTCAATCGATAATTACCTACTTAAACAAGCAGCTAAAGCCAAGACGTGTCTGCTTATCCACTAATTATATAAAATCTAATTTATTATTTTGTTTTTATTTTATCATAATTTTAATATTTACACGATTTAAAATAATTGATTTAGGTGATACAATATAATCATAGTTAAAATAACTAAAAAAATAATTATTAAGGGTAATATTATAAAATATAATAGAAGCAGCTAAAGAAATAATTAATAGAAATAATAAAATAAAATCAAGCAGACACGTCAATCGGCAGCTGCCTGAAGCAGACACGTCGACCGATACATGTCTGCTATTCTCACTTATAATATAGTAGTTATAAAATATAATTGAAGCAACTAAATAAATAATTAATAGAAATAATATAATAATATCAAGCAGTTCAAGAATACACGTCAATCGACAACTGCCTACTTAAACAAACAACTGAAGCAGACACATCGATCGAGACATGCCTGTTATACTCACTAATAATATAGTAATAGATATAATACTATATATTATATATTCATTAATATTGTTAGTTGTACATAATTTATAAATATCAAGGTAAAATAGAGAAAAGTACAATAATTTTTTTTTTGATATATTAAAAATAACAAATAAAAATAAAAATTTAATTTTAAATTACTGTAGTTAAAACAGAAGGGAGGAAGAATATCTTTCAAGGTATTTATTAAGTATAAACTAATAAAATCGTTTTTAGTTTTTACTTTCTAGAAATACATAAATTTTGTTTTCTTAAAAGGTATACCAAAATTAAAAATACCACTTATTCTAAAATTTAAAAAGTACACTTAGCAGAAATGAATTATTATAAATTGAAATAAGTAAAATCAAGAGAAAAGTATTGGCAACATCCTTTAACTTGTCGTAAATTATTAATTTCATTTCCAAATTATTGAAAGTCTTAAAAATATTATTTTATTTGATAAATAGAATTTAAATACACACTCAATCTTTCATAAGTGTTAACAATGTCCCTTAACTTGACAAGAATTTAGGAATTTACTTCACTCATGTTATAAGATCAGAGGTGTATTTAAGTTCAATTAATCAATTAGAGCGTTGCTTTTAATAATGACAATAATTTCAAAAGAAACTAATAATTTACACCAAGTTTAATGATATTTTCCGTTTTAACTTATATAAGATTGGCTAATTTGACGATATATATATAATGTAATTTATCGATGAAAATTATTCGAATAAATTCACTTCGCATCTCAGCTACACCCATGAAAAAGAGCCTTCTTGATGGTGTTGTTAGCTAGGATCGAACCCTCAACATTCATCATATACTAGAAAAAAGTCCTTGATTTAATGAATTAATTTGTCATTTTGAAAATAAATTTCTTTAATTAATATTTAATATATTCTTTAAAAATTATACAAGTAATATATTAAATTTAATCGGATAATCACGATTCCCGTGACCCAAAATACATTAGTGTGTATATGAGATTAGGAATCTTCTATGAACCCAACATTTCATGATTCATGTCTGAATACTTCTTGCAGCCTTTAGTACAATGTTCGTGTCTTTGAATGATAGGTGGCCAAGAAAAGTCTAGATCATACTTGTACGGCCTTATTCCTTTTTAATTATTACAACTTCTTTTAGAGTCAAATAATATAAGTTTTAATTAATAATTTAAAATGTATTTTTGACATATTGAGTTGAAACGCATAACATGACAATTAAAAAAGAAAAATTAAAGTATTAGAAGGAGAGTTTGGTATATTATTCTCGATTTATATGGTATTATTGAGATTTCGAGAATTAACTAAATATTTTTTTGATTGGAATATTTTAACATTTTTGTAAAAACTATTTTAAATAATTAATTATGTATTGTGATTAATAGTATTTATATGTAATTTTTAAATATATAAATTTATTTTAAAAATATAATGCTTCTGTATGTTTAAATTTACAATCAAATTTTTGAAAATTTTAAAATTTTGAATTTACCACGTAAAGTGAAATGGAGAAAGCGCAAGTTGATTGGATTATTGTCATCAGCACGAAAACTACAGCAACCTAAATTTCCATTTTCTTACAACTAAATACAATGAAATGGGACCAAAAAGAAAGAGCCATGGAAGTAGACAAAGAGCACTAAGCATTTACTTTGGACTCGTTTAATACAATATATTCATAAGAATAATGCTTATATTGTTAAGTATTTAATTGTTTCCAAGTGGAGCACTATGTTTTAGTGCACCACTAATATTATGCAATTTGACCACTAATCTTATGTAAATTGTGCACTAACATCAATTTGCTATCTATAAAAGGGAGCCATCTGCTCCCTTAATGATATAGAGAAAAAGAAATAATACATAGAAGAATTCCTCCTCTTCTCCTGCTTTTGTTCCGCCTTAAATTTATTCTACTTAATTTCAGATTCAGTTTTATAACACGTTATCAGCACGAAGCTCTACCCAACTGAGGTTATCTTAAACAGGTAAAA
>JBCEWC010005757.1:0-24328 GCA_038996855.1 Solanum aculeatissimum | reverse complement strand
CATTCTCAAAATCATTCCATATCAATGCAATAAGAGTAGCCCATCTACATAGCTTATCATATCAAGCCTTCAATACAAAACAGAATGGCGCAAGCACCTAGAATGCTCATTGAGCCAAAAAAGAGACTATGCGATCACAGGCCTTATCATATCATATCATATCAAAGGTTTATCAAGAGTTTCATCATAACAATAACCATGCACATGCCATGAATGATGATCAAGACATGGGTACTGGAATCCAAACTTTATTTCATAATTTGATAGATATCGCATCATAAATCATGTAGAAATCCATAAATAATTCATCATACAAGTTACCCATGCTTAATTAAATCATAAAAAATACATGCACTTTGATTCATCAAGGGATTCAATGAACATTCAAAATTTCAAGATTAAAAACATATTTAAATCACCTAATAACTACAACACACAATTCCCAACACTAATCTACAATAAGAATTGAAGAACTCATAACTTAATTGAAGACTTAAAATCAAATTTAAAGAGTTAGGGTTCTTGGGTCTTCAAAGATGAAAGAGGATCCTTGAATCAAATCGCGCATACCTTAATTTCACCAAACGAATTGCAAGGTCAAACTTGGTCAAGGTAGTCTTGCCCAAATTCTTCAAGCTTACTTCAATGGAGGCCAAAAGGGTTTTAGAATTTCCAAAGTTAATGTTGGAGACTTAGAATAGATGAATGAGGGTTTGGGGATTGATTTAGGGGTTTTGGAGACCTTAGGATACCAAAAAGTGGATTAGGGAATTATTAAATCACGAAATTACCATTAATGAAATGGCTAATTAACTGTAACACAATGTCTCATGGACTGCTACAGTGCCCATGTACTTGACCCACAGACCGTACAACCCTCCATCAAATGACACTTAGCCAAATCTCAACGCGAACTCTCGGAGGACTTTCTAGACCATTTGATGGGAGGAATCACGGACTGTCTGGCTTCACACGGACCGTGTACTGGTCCATGGAGCCACACTTGGCCCAGGAATCAACTCCCAATCCAATCCAAGCCACTGCCCCATTGGACGAAACACTTCACGGACCGTCAACTGGCTCACAGACCGTGGGGTGGTCCGTGGCCTATGACTTGTGTCCTGGGGTGGTTCCTAGCCACCCCTAGCTCTCTGGATCTTGACACGAAAGCCCACACGGATCATGCCAAAGCTCACGGTCTATGTCCCTTGCCTTGGTCCCTTTTCAGGGCCTATCTCCAATGTCTTCCGAATTTCAAGCAGTCCCACTGTTCAGGCCATAACTTCCTCATCCGAACTACGAATCGAGTGAATCCAGTTGCGTTGCGAAGCTAACTCAAAGAGATTCAATTTAATAAATAGAATCCCACACGCTTAAACCCACATAAAAGTTATTCCAGTGCAAAGTATACTGTCCAAATGGCCTCTCTAGGCCACCAAATGATCTATTTTGTGTTCGGCCACTTAAACTCAACCCGTGGTTACCAAGACTCATCCATGACCAGTATAACATCATACAATACCAACCATAAGGAGGTTTTGAAACTTTTGGGTCATTACAATTACCAAAGGAATTGAAGAATCAAGCAAACCAAGGTTGTCGTCCCCAAATTTCTTCAAGCTTTTAAAAATGGAGGTCAAAAGGATTTAGGATTTTTCAAAGAGTAATGAGGAGCCTTAGAATGAATGAAAAGGGGTTAGGGTTAGGTTAAGAGGGTTTAAGAGAACTTAGAAAGTCAAAACGAGTCACAAGGATTAATTAAATTACGAATTAACCATTAATGAAATGGATAATTAACTGGAAAATAGAAGCTCACAGTGGACAGCAAGTGTCCATCCAGTGGTACACGGACCATGTACCTTTACGTGTACCATTCCTTGGTCTCATGTTCGGCTCGAACTGTCGGGGGACTTTCTGGACCACTTCACGAAAGGTGTCACGGGTTGTGTGGTTTTACATGGACCGTGTACAGGTACGTGGAGCCATACTTGGCCCAGAAACCAACCCACAGCCTTGGCCAGCTCTCTGCCCCACTTGATGGACCATCCACACGGACCGTTTGAGGTCTCAAGGACCGTGGGGTGGTCCGTGAGATTTCACTTGGTTTATGGGGTGGGTCCTGACAACCCTGACATCACTGGATCATGGCACGAACACCCCACACGGACCGTGGACCCTCACACGGTTTGTGGTCCTCTACTTGGGTCATTTCCTGAGCCTATTTCCAATGTCTTTTGAATTGCGGGTAGTCCCACTGTTTTGGCCATAAGAACACAAGTACTCCTTAACTCCTAATCACAAACTACCAAACTACAACCCTATACTCAGAAAAGTCCCAACACAATATAATACACAATACACAATAACATAGATATACTCATCATCTGGTAAAATATCTCAATACACAATTATATAAATATATCCCATAGTTACTCAAGTCAATGATACAATAAATATACAATCTCATAAGCAATACAATAGTAATATCAAACGAGGTATGATATGAGATAAAGTGTATTCCATGAGATGTAAATAATCTGATGCAATGCAATATAATCCTGATACATGTCTGTCCTATGATACATATACACCGATTACATCAGAACACCAATATTGTTGACTCAGATCATGGTACATCTTTGCTTCCCCTAGATGGATAGAATATCTAGCACAATGAGACTCCTCAAGTACCCATTCCCAAAGAATCACAATATACAGTGAAATCAACACCCTACTCCGACAAGGTCAGAATAGGAATTGTAGTCAACAACAACTTGTGCTTTTGGAATATCTCTTCACACTCATTGGACCAATGAAATACAACATTCTTTTGAGTAAGTCTATTCAATAGAGATATAATAGTGGATAAACCCTACACAAAACAGTGTTAATAACTAACCAATCCTATAAAACTATGAATCCCTATAACTGAGGTAGGCCTAGTCTAACCCCGAAAAACCTCAATCTTTCTTAGGTCAACTTGAATACCCTCCTTGGACACCACGTGCCCTAAGAATTCTATTACACTCAACCAAACCTTGCACTTGGAGAATTTTGCATACGACTTCTCCTCCCTAAGCCTCTGGAGCACTATCCTCAAATGTCTCAGATGGTTCTCCTCGATCTCATAATAGACCAAATTATCATCAATAAGCATAATCACAAATGAATCCATATACTACTGAAACCCCATATTCATCAACTCCATAATGTTATAGGGGTGTTAGTCAAACCAAAGGACATAACAAGAAACTCTTAGTGGACATACCTGGTCCAAAAGGATATCTTGGGAATATTGGATGGTCGAATCCATAGTTGATAATACCAGACCTCAAGTCAATCTTAGAAAATAATACAGCTCCATGAAGTTGATCAAATAAATCATCTATGCGAGGAAGCGGGTACTTATTGTTGACAGTCACTTTGTTTAATAGTCTATAATCAATACACATCTTCATGAATCCATTCTTCTTCTTTATAAATAGGCTAGGGCACCCCAAGGTAAAATACTAGGGCGAATAAAACTCTTGCTCAATAGATCCTGGAGCTGCTCTTTAGGCTCCTTCAACTCAGCTGGAACCATCTGGTAGGGAGTGATAGAAATAGGCTTAGTGCCTGACTCAAGGTCAATCGCAAAATTGATGTCCCGATTAGGAAAGACTCCTAGAAGATCAGTAGGAAACATATCTGAAAACTCACAAACCACCGAAATAGACTCCATAGAAGGTGACTCAGCAGTAGTGTCACGAGTAAAAGCCAAGTAAGACAAACATCCTAGATCAATCAACTTTTGGGCCCTAATATAAGATATCACTTTAGCAGGATATCAACCTTTTAAACCAATCCACTCAATCCTCAACCTACCTGGCATGGATAAGGTAATGCTCTTCAAATAACAATCAAGAATAGCTTAATACAAAGATAGACAATCTATACCCAAGATAACATCAAAATCTACCATATCTAATATTATCAAATCCACCCAATTTTTGTATCTAGCCAAGGTAACAAGATAGGATTAGTACACTCGATCCAATACTAATGGCTCTCTTACTAGGGATAAAACATGAACAGGAACAAACATGGAATCATAAGGCAACTCAAAGACCAAGGAGAAATAAGTAGACCCATATGAATAAGAAGAATCAAGATCAAATAACATAGATGCAGGGTGATAGCAAGCTTGAACAATACCTGTGAATATGGCATCAGAGTCTTCAGCCTCAGGTCTACTTGGGAGGCATAACAATAGCCACATCAACCTCCACTAGTAGAAGCTTCCCCTCTACCACCAAAATGAGTGGAAATATTGTCTGCTCCTCTACCATTGGTATATCCACCTTTATTAGTTTAACCTCTACCCCGGTCTCTAGCCTGTGAGGCTAAACCTCTAGTTGTTGGTCTTTGATTTTGGACCAGTGTTGTGGATGTATGAATAGTGGAGCCTATAATGCATTTTCTAGGGCATTTTCAAATCATATGGTCAGGATATTAACATCTAAAGCAAGATCTAGGGGTGGAAAACTATTGTGAAGGAGAAGGAGGGATATTGTAGTCTCCTCGACCCGTAGACCTTTGATGGGAGCCAAATGATCTTTGACCTAAACTATAGGAATCACGAGGGCATTGTCCTCCCTCTAAAGTTGGCAAAGTTGTATGAACCCCGTGTTGCTAAAATAAACCTCCTCCTTTGGGCATGCCTCTGCCTCTTAATGAGGCACCTGAATACTATCCCAATGTACAAACCCTTTTGGGGTCCCCAAACTCCTCCATATGTATCAATTGTTCCTCCTTAACGACACTAACCACCAAATAGAAAGAAGCTCCATCTCTAGATACCTAGAAAATTGACTATTTTATAGAAAAAACTAACCCTCTTACAAACCGATAAACCCTCTCCTCCTCTGTCAGAAGTATAGTTATAGCATGGTGGGACAACTAGAAAAAGTAAACCTTATACCAAAACAATCATGGTGACTTGCTTTAAACTCTCAAACCTCAATCAGCACTCCTTGCAAACACTCCAAGGAACAAATTGATCATAGAAGGCATTAGAAAACGTCTCCAAAGTCATTTGAGGAGACCTAACTAGAAGGGATCCTGTATAAGTCCTCTACCACTCCCTGGCTAGCCCACAGAACTAGAGGGTAATATATCTTACACTATGCATCTTGGCTAGACTCATAAATCAAGTAGCTCTCTACAAGTAGTCAAGAACTCATGATCATCCTTAGTTTTGCCACTTTGGAATTGAGGTGGCTTCATCTTTCTAAACTTCTTATACCTACATTGCTCATTATTAGTAAAGGCAATAACTAGTGAAATCTTAATAATCAGTATTGCTAGTAGTTGCTCCACTAGAACTTGGGCTTCAGGGGCTTGCTGATGATCTTGAGGCTGAACCTTCACTCAAGTTTGTAAAGTACTAGACGTGTCATGTAGGCTACATATCTGCTCCAAAGTTTCCAACATACCCAAGACACTCAAAAGTGTATCCTAAAGTAGTTGTGTTGCAGTAAACTCATGAGGAACCTGCTCTTGTCTAGGCTCCATGGCTGGCTCAAGGGAGATACCCCACTCATAATATCTTACCTATGTGGATCCTTAGCCTCGACCTCTATCTCGTCCTCTGGCATGGACCCTACCTTTAGTTAGGGTCTCAAAAGCAACATTAGGAGCTACCTCCCCTCTCCTATAATAGTTATAGCTCTAGTCCTCGCCATCTATCAAAAGGACACATAAACACTCAACACTCAAACAAAAACTCACACACAAATTGATTAGAATGAAGTAAAAAAAGAGTTTCCTAACAGTCTTCATAGTCTCTCAAGGATAAGTAACAGACATCTCCGCACTAATCCTCAAGACTCTACTAGACTGGGCTTGTACATATGTGAGACCTATGAACATGGAGCTTTGACACCAAATTCGCATGACCCAAAATTTGAGTGTGACAACACTCACCTATCCCACCAAGGTGAGTCAGCCAAAACCCTAAACAACTCAACATAATAGTTAAAGAAGAAGATAAATAGTCTAATAAGATATATAGGCATAGGAAAATCAAAACTACAGCCTTCCTAGAACTAGTGTCACTTGTACAAGACACTAAAGACAAAATACTCTAATGAAAATACAAGTCTCAATGTCTAGTTCTTGAATAAAATGAAACATAACAAGTAAAATCTTCAAAAGGTTACCGAAGAACAAAAAGCTACCTCTCGATAGATCCCAAAGCTCAATCCTATGTATCAGAAGCCCAGCAAGGAGGATCAGGCTTACAACCTACAAAAATATAGCAAAGGGTAAGCACCAAACAACAGGGTACTCATCAAAATGGAACAAACCTAAAGTAAAGCAATGAAGAACACAAGTACTTGTTAACTCCCAATCACAAACTGTTGAACTACAACCCTACACTCAAAAAAGTTTCAACACAATATAATATACAATACATAATAACATAGATATTCTCATCATCTAACATAATATTTCAATGCACAATTATATAAATATATCCCACAGTTACTCAAGTCAATAATATAATAAATATACAATCTCATATGCAATACAATAGTAATATCAAAACAAGTATGATATAAGATGAATTGGATGCCATGAGATGTAAATAATATGATGTAATGCCACATAATTGCGATGCATGTCTATCTTACAAAATACATTCACCGATTGTATCAGACCATAACCCATGGAGGCACACATGGACCATGTATTCGTGAACATAGCCGACAATGACCTCGTGCCAATGTTTACCCATCAAGAAGAGACCTCTAACCGTCTAAAAAAGATATTAGACTGAATCTCTGTCGACATATTGCCTTAGCTCGCCAACAAAAACCTTAGCTAACATCAACCAATAAAGACCTTATCCAACAATCCATATGTTACCTTACTCATATCTCGGTCGTAGCTATTATAAGTATCAAATACATAGATAATAGAGGATGCAATGTGCATGATTGCAATGATATCATAGTGCCAACACCATAATGATTTTAATATTATCAAAGTATCAATGTTATCAATGTCTCAATTCAAATAAATCCTCATATCAATTGTATCGCAATATACGATCCACCTCCACATCAATATTAAGTAATTCACAAGATAATATATATTACGAATTCAAATTAACCAAGAAGCCAAGAAATCACTATATCAAAAATTACCCAAACCGAATCTCATGATCAAATCCTAAGATGATACAATTCTACCCCAAGGTATTCAATCACATGCATATGGGAACATACAAGGTTCAAACATACTTAAAAAAATATTAGAAGTCTACTTGTCTTTGATAAAGTCTTGAATCAAGTCAAATCCATGGCTTTTTCCCTTTCACGGATAACCCAAATTGCCACAATTTATTCAAATATAGTATAACAATCATATAACGAATCTAATGACACTAAAGTCAGTCAATTCAGATGTAAAGGATAACATGGTAAAAAAACCATACAAAAAAAGTAGTCGTAATCTAGAAAATAACACATGAAAATATTTCTCAAGTAATAAGAAGTCCAATGGTGAAAACCACTTCAAAAACAGAGCTAAAATGAGAGAGAAATCATCAAATTAAGTTTAGGAATCAAAGTCTGAAAAATTCCCCAATTTTACCATTAAAATTGCAAAATTATAAGTTAAAAATACAAGTTAATCAATGAAAATCAATGGAATATGTTGGAAAATAATAACCCAATCATTTTGTCTTGAAAAACCTTAAAGAGTTTCTTCAAAATGGAGCTTAGAGTGTTGAAAATAGTGTTAGAGAGTTAAAACAGATCTTTTAAAAAAGGAACACTGTTTCAAGGGCTTTAATGCTCCGTAGATATGAAGGCTAGGAGGGATTGAAGCTCTGCGAACACGGACAAGTTCATTCGCGAATGTGGAGTGATGGCAGAACATGCTCCGTGAACTTAGAAATTTAGATACACTACACTCCGCGAACTCGGTGGGGACCCCATGAATGCAAAGTAGTAGCTAGCTTTCACCAAAAACTTATTGCACCAACAACTTGCACAGATTAGAAAAACCAAGATTATCACCTTTAGGATTCATTCGGAACCTTGTGAACACAAATCAAATATGGAACCCTACCAGAAATGATATTTTGGACTCACTAGAACCATCATAATTCGAATTCAGAATCTCATTGGCCTAGAACCCAAGAAAGATTATTTAAATTAGTTTCGGACTCAAAACTAAAAATATTCTCAGAATCTCTAAAAATTACAACAAAGTGATTTCTAGAATTAATTTCACTGCTCGAAACCACAAGAACTAATAAAGTTTCAATTCGAGCATCCAAACTCCGAATGTTGACCAAAGTCAAACTTATGATCAAAATGAACTAAAAATACAACTTTGGATCAAAAATCATTTTAACTTTGAATTCGGTTCTGCAAGTTCTCCTAGACCAAATTTGATATTTTGGAATTGATGGAATCGACGAAATCGAATTTTGACACTCAAAACTCAAAATTTTCAACTTTAAGCCTTTTAAAACTCATTCTTTATCAAAACTCCAACCGTTTTACAAGATTTTTAAAATTTGACTTTTAGATTCAACCAAAAATGATCCAAAACAACTTTTAAGAAGAGCAAATGGTAATTTGATTGAGAATGTCAAAATGTTATTCGAGGTTATTATATGATAACTTATGTAGCTTAGTGAATCCACTTAGGCATGATAGAGTCTACTTTGGCAAGTAGTCTCCCTTTTTTCTCTGGTGTAGGAGAAACATCGAGACTCCATGTTATAACTCACATGGTTTATATTGGTTAATGATAGCTCTGAAAAAGTTCCAAGATTTTCCTTTCTAAAATTAATGGTACTTGTCTTACAAGATTTATGGTACTTGTATGACTTATGATCTCAAGGACTTATGGTATATTTTACTTATGGTTTATGACTCTTCTTATGGTGTATAATTTTTCACTACAACTCATGTATTTTACTAGATTTTGTGATTCCTTACTATGACTTATGATTGTTCATGCATTATACAATCTTTTTGTAAGGCTGCATTATGGTTTTAGAATGATATTGGTCTTGTTTACAACTTACTCATAACTTTCAAATGGATAACTTAACACATGTCCTAACATGGTTCATTTTATCATTGTTTTTATGTCATGTAGTGTATTTCTCACATACTTAGTACATGTAAAGTACTAACACATACTTTTTGCTTACATTGGGTTATAATGTAGGGCTTGATGACCATCCTATATCTTACTCACGTGGCTAGATAGAAGGCTTGCAATTGATTAGTAAATCCTCATGCTTTGGGGGCTACCTATTAAGTTTCTATCTCTTGTTATATTTAGGCTATGTTATTATTTTGAGACCATCTCTTTTTCTTTGTTTGGGTAAGCTAATGACTTGTTCTATGCTGCCACTTATGATATTCGAGGCATGCTAGACAAGAAAAATGTGTAAGTTCATTTATTTGAACCTAAGCGTTTTTTTATCCTTAAACGTTATTTATAGACTTACTGACTATTTTGCTTTACTTGCCTTATGTATGCTTGATATGCCAATATAGATGGGTTGGAGTTTCTTCAGGAATTCTAATTGTCGTGTCACACCTATGGCCTAGCTTGAATCATGATAATACTAGTAAAAATACTGACTCTTTGATGGTTAGTCTTGAATGATGATGATAAAATGGCTATTGAAAAATTGAGAAATGATGTGATAATATTATGATGATTCCATTATTTGAAAAGATAATAAGAATGATTGACTTGATCATTGAATAGATGAATTGTATGAACTTTTTGCATACTCTTATGCCCATTTGAAATATAATCAGTGTGATAAAAAATTGATTGAGTCCCACAATTGATGAAAATCAAAAGAAAAATGATTTCGGCTAGAATTGATAAATGCTAAAGGGAAATAGTTTTGACAAATGAACTAAAAAGTCAATGGAAAATGGTTCAAGCTAAATATGATCATGCCAAAGGAAAATAATTTTAGCTGATACATGCTCCATGTGAGGCCCCCATAGACTCCAGTCTGATTATATCAGCAGATGTGTATGATAGGACAGTCATACATCACGATTACTTTGCATTGTATTATATCATTTGCACTTTATTACATCCTGTTTCATTTCATTTTACTATTTTGTGTGGATACTTGAATAAAGTATTATTTGATGGTTAATTCTGTTCTTGCAAATTATTAATAACAATATGTTGATCTACTGTATACATTGTATTGTGAATATATATTGTGTATGTTGGCTTTCTTGAGTGCATGTTGTAGTTACGGAGGTTTGATTATTGTGGAAGGAGTACCTATGTTCTTTGTTCTCTAC
This sequence comes from Solanum aculeatissimum, assembly GCA_038996855.1. Classification (NCBI taxonomy): domain Eukaryota; kingdom Viridiplantae; phylum Streptophyta; class Magnoliopsida; order Solanales; family Solanaceae; genus Solanum; species Solanum aculeatissimum. The sequence continues at coordinate 13,979 of JBCEWC010005757.1, read as the reverse complement.
CTATATTTAGATCTTCTTGTGGGATACCCTGTTGTTTGGTACTCACACTTACTTCTACACTTGTGTGTAGGTTGTAAGGTTAGTTCTAGTTGACGTTTTACTTTTATTTTGGGTCGAGCCTTAAGATACTCTGTGAGGTAGCAGCTTGTCCATTTTAGCGGACTCTTTAGACTTCTATTTGTTTCTTTATTCTACTTGAGAATCAAAGACATCTGAAACTTGTATATTTTCTTCAAATTTAGTTATAGCAGAGGCTTATTCATGTGACATTAATTTTGGGTTAGTTTTAAGATTGTGGATCCTTTTCCTTTGCTTGTTATCTATATATATTTGATTATTACTTTTGTTTTATCTTTTGCATTATTGTAACATCTTATTTAGATTAACTTGTATTGGTAGGTAAGATGTATGCCATCACACTCAATTTTGGGTTATGATAATTGGTATCATATCCCTAGGTTCATATGTCTCACATGTGTACAATTCTAACCGAATAGGGATTCAAGGATCAACACGGAGACGTCCATTTCTTATCTTTGAGAGGCTATGTAGAATTTTAAGCAACTTTATTTTATTCTTTTGATTCCTATCGTGCATGGTTATTGGGTATGAGTGTTGAGTTATCATGTGTTCTTTTGATAGATGTTCAGGACTAGATCTTCAACTGATAAGAAAGTAGGGAGCCATTCCCTAGGATGTGATTGAGACCCTAACTAGGGGAAAAGTTTGGGCTAGTGGTAGAGGACGTGCCAGAGGAGTGACACCTCTTAGAGACTATGATAGGAGTGTTTCCTTCAAGCCTATAGTATAGCCTAGTTGGGACTAGATTTCCCCAAGGATTGGAGTCACACCCATATTACAGGACACACTATTGAGGATGATGGGTATACTAGAGAGCCTAGTGTAAGGTGGAAGTTTTACGGGTACGCTGGGAGGTTTACAAACTTTGATAAGTGGAAAGACTCTTATTTTTTAGGGTCCTGTTATTCATGATCAGGTAGGCCAATCATCTTGGTTCATACACCGACACAAATTTCTCCCAAGCCTTTCCTTGTAGTTCATGACTAGCAGAATTATGAGTTTTAGAAGATAAAACCACTCTATTTTTAGGGTGGTATGGGTAAGTACACCTATGAGTTCTTGACATTATACCATGAGATGTTAGAGGTTGTGGGCTTAGTTGATCCACAAGGTATTAGGTGCATTGCTCTTCATCTTTGAGGTACTACTAGAGAGTGGTGGAGGACTTATATGAGATTTAGGCTAGTGGGATCCCCTTCACTAGAGTGGAATGTGTTCTTAGGTGCCTTTCAAGACCATTTCATTCTTGAAGCATTAATGAGGAGAGTCAATTCAAATTTGAGAGCTTAACCTAGGGTAGAATGTCTATTGCTGAGTACGAAACATATTTTAGTCAGTTATCCCATCATACTATATCACTATTACCAACTAGGTGGATAGAGTTTGTAAATTTATGAAGGATTTGGTTTTCTCTATCAAATCTTGTATCTTCAGAGCATCTAGTGAGGGAGCTTCTTTCCAATCCATTATGAGTACTACCAAGAAGGTGGAGTTGATGGTCTATGCGGATTTTGGGGATCATAAGAGGGCTCGAGTCACCAATCACTGTTTTTATATCTCGTTAGGAGGTAGAGGGTATCCCCAAGGAGGTGGCTAATCCTAGAATTATGGATCAATTCATGCATCCTTACCAACTTCAGAGGGTGGTCATGGTTCATCCAATATTTAAAGGCCCGCGGGCTGGGGAAGCTAAAATATTCTATCTAGTTCTTTATCATAGAAGTCAATTGTGAGATCTTGTTATGGGTATGGAGACCCTGACCATATGATTTGACAACGTCCTTTATAGAATCATTTTTATCCATACTATACTTATTTAGTAGCCTCAATCATAGACTCAATAGCTCCAGTTTGAGGTTCAACCCCATAAACTAGATGGCATGATAGAACTCAATAAGGTAGGGATAGTCATGCTCTTAGTAGAGGTACGAGTAAAGCCTTGATCCAGTATGGTGGTAGGGGGATGATTTATATAGGTGGATATTGTTTCACCCATTGTTATTCATTTGTAAGGAGGCTCAAGGCTGAGGTTTTAGATGCAATTATCACATGTATTATCGCAGTTTCTCATCAACCTACATATGCATTGTTTGATCTTAGATCTACCTATTCATATGTGTCTATCCATTTCTTCTTTGGATTTGATTTATTATGTGATTTCATACCTATGCCTATACATGTTTCTACACTAATAGGAGATCCTTTGGTGGTGGATCGGGTGTATTAATCCTATCTCGTATCTTTGGTGGGGCATGATTATTCTTAATATGGTAGACTTTGATATCATTTTAGGTATGGATTGACTTTCTTTGTATCTTTCTATTGTTTATTACTATGCCAAGATAGTGAGTCTAGCTATACCTGGTAGGCCGAGGATCGAGTGATTCCTATCCTAGTAAGGTTATCTATTATATTTGGGAATAAAAGTTAATTGATAGAGGGTTCTGGCTTATCTAGATTTCATTTAAGATGTCAGTGTTGAGATACCTTCAATGGAGTCAATTTTTATGGTTCGAGAGTTCGTGGATGTATTTTTTACTGATCTCCCAATATTTTTGAGTGATCGAGACATTAATTTTGTTATTGACCTTGAGCCAAGCACTGAACCCATTTCCATCCCTCCTTATCACATGGCTCCAGCAAAGTTTAAAAAGCTAAAGGATCAACTTTAGAATTTCTTGAGTAAGGGGTTTATTCTCCCTAGTGTGTCACTATAGGGTGCTCTGATATTATTTGTAAATGGGGAGGATGGATAAATGAGAATGTATATCGATAATAGCCAATTGAATAAAGTAACAATAAAAAACTATCATATTTCCCTAATTGATGACTTATTTTACCAACTTGAGGAAGCGTCCTTATCTTCCAAGATTGATTTGAGATATGGGTACCATAAGTTAAAGATCAGGGCACCTGACATTCCTAAGACTGCTTTCTAGACTAGATACAATCATTATGAGTTTCTTGTGTGTGATTTGGGTTGGCCAATGCCCCTCCAACATTTATGGAGCTAATGAATGGAGTATTTCAGCCATACTTAGACTTATTTGTCATCATTTTTATTGAAGACATCTTGGTATATTATGATATTAAGGCAGATCACGTCGAACATTAGAGGATTGTACTTTAGAAACTGAGAGAGGAGAAATTGTAAGCTAAGTTCTCTAAAAGTGAATTGTGGCTTAGTTTGATAGGGATTTTGGGACATGCGGTGTCCAAGGAGGGCATTAGTGTTGACCTAGAAAAGATTGAGGTCGTTTGAGGGTGGACTAAACCCACCTCAACTATAAAGATTCGTATTTCATGCCGCGAGAGGGTATGCTAAACGTAATCGACACTCAAAGACTTTTGTTAGTCCCCAAATGAACCGCTTGACCTTATCACATTCATTCAATCATAAATATATATATATATATATATATATCAGTGGAAGACTAAGATAAAAGGGGTGGAAAATTTCAATTATGAACTGGTCAATTTAAACAATAAGGCTAGTAAGAAGGAAACTAGCTAAAAGCAATATCCAATCAAACAAATCAACTGTAGTCTATGAAGCCTCTATCAAATAAACAATGGTGCCAATGATAGGTCCATATCTACCTCAAATCAAAAAAACGTAAGTCTAATGTCTAACTCTAAAGCTAGATAAAATAAATTATATGCATCCTCCGAAGTCAAAAGAACTCACTAATCAACTGATACCTGGAATAGATCCTCAAATCAAGAGATAAAAAACTCAATAAGGATGTCAAATATTTACCAAAATGTAAGGATAAAGAGTAGACAATGACAAATCAACATAAATCAAAACTAGTCCAATCCACATCAATTAGAGTACTATCAACATGAAACCTATTTAGGAGTTTCTCTTATCCGACAACAATCACCTATGAGCCAATAATCGTATAACAATCTCCTTGATATTTCCACAACTATTTATTACTTGTCAGGGTAAAGAACAAATTGATCCACAGTGGATTGGATCAAATAAAACGAGTCCTCTATTCATTCAGGGACCTATCAAAAGGAAACATCCAACGTAACAGTTTTAATTCTCTCCTACATTTGGTAGCATAGTTCAGGAATTTGAGTTGGACTTATTCTCACTCAAATCGGTGCTCAACAAATCAATAAGTCTCTTAATAGAATATTTTAGCTCATCAATCTTTGTCAAGTCAATCTTTCAATTTAGACCAATCTTAGAATTCAAAGTTGAAGACTCACGAGACCATCACGTTCTATCTACCTTTCGTCATGCTCAATCACAATCACAATCAATATCCTTAAATTAAAGCTCTAGACTCAATCCCTAGTTCATTCATGCAACCTTTAATAAAATAATACATAGGGTTTCTCAAATAACTAATGAAAAGTATTTAATTAGTAAAATTAGGTTTATGAGGACCATCAACATATGAAAATACATAAATAGTATATAATTTGAAAGAAAAACATTCAAAGAATCATGCATGAAGACAGAATACATTAAACATCTTACTATCATCATATGTAGGGGCACATGAGGGAACAAACGCCAAGTTTTAATTAACCTTACATACCTGGAATCACAGATAGCAATCAACTCTTCAATGATCCTCAACTTGGACGCAAAACCTCTCTTATCTCCCTTCTTCGGTGCTCTCAAAAATTTTCTAAGTGTGTATTACGGGATAATACACTTAGGGTTGTGGTATAGGACTTAAATTAAGTCCAAAAAATTGAGGAATTTAATTAAAAGGGATAGGGATAGACAAAAATACCACTCTTAAAACTTTTGAGTGGACCTACAAGACCCTATTTACGGGTTGTAAATCCACATACGAGCCACAAGCGGCCTTTCGTAGATGAAAGCACCCCATAAATCAAGCTACTTGAATCAAACCTTAAAACTATGAAACCCCTTTCTACGAGTCATACTTTGGTATATGGGCTGTCTGACCACTTATGACTCAAAGTTTTAGAAATTTAGATTTTTTAGGCTTCAACCTATGAAACCTATTTCATGGGAAGTAAAACTTTATATAGGTCGTTTGTTTCACTCGTAACCCAAATATCCAAAAATGTTAATTTCAAGATCTCAATTCACAAAATCAAATCTATGAGTCATGAAATCCCATACGAGCCGTAGACCATCTCGTACCTTGGGTCCTCAAACTTTGAAAAATTTTACTAAATGTCAAGTGAGGTACGAGAGCTCACGTACCGACTATAGACTACTCTACGGGCTGTAGGTTGCCCTCATGGTTTTTCTCCCAGGATTTTGTTTAATCATTTTTCTTATTTTCTTTTGGGTCTCTACTTAGAACAGGTACGATGAATTTGGAGTATTCATATTATCTCTTTATTGGGATCATTCGTCCTTAAATGAAGAGAAAACTGAGAAGTTGGTCAAGGCATAAATTCTATCATGGACTCCAACAATCCTATAGCTCACAACTCACTCATGCAATTAGTCAATTAGGCAATTAGGTAAATAAGCAGTCAATAGATTAACCCAATCATTGATCAAACTCTAGAATGTTATCGTTAATCAAACATAGAATAAGGCAATTCTCAAGAGATTAGAAACGAATCATTATTGTCAATTCTCTCATCATTAGTAGGATGGAATAGGTTTAGATATTTAGCTTTCATATCTTCCTCAGCTTCCTAAGTAGTGTCTTCTACAAGCTGATTTTTCCACAACATCTTGACAGATACAATCTCTTTGGTTCTTAACTTGTAAATATGTCACTCAAGAGTTTGAATAGGAATCTCCTCATATCTCAGGTTGTCTTTAATCCAATACTCTCACCAGGCACAACCAATTATGGATCTCCAAAATACTTCTTAAGCATGGAAATGTGGAAAACCAGACAGATGGCCGCTAACTTCGATGGTAGCTCTAACTCATAAGTTACATTTCCCACTATCCTAAAAGATTGATAAGGACCAATGTACCTCAAACTTAGGTTCGCTTTCTTTCCAAATCACATCATCCCCTTCATAGGTAACACTTTCGAATACACCCAATCATTGACCTCGAACTCTAAATCCCTCTTCCTAATATCAGTGTAGGATTTCTATTGACTCTGTGCAATCTTTAATCTTTCTTGGATGATTTATACTTTCTCCATGGATTGATGAACTAAGTCTGGTCTAATAAATTCTACTTTACCTACCTCAAACCAACCAATCGACGATCTATATCTCCTCCCATAAAGAGCCTTATAGGTAGCCATCTGAATACTCGAATGGAAATTGTTTTTATAGGCTAACTCAATCAGAGGAAAGTAGTCATCCCAATTACCTTTGAAGTCAATGAAATAGGCTCTCAACATATCCTCCAAGGTATAACTTGTGCGCTCTTCCTAGCCATTAGTCTGAGGGTGAAATCCATGCTAAGATTCACCTTTAAACCCAAGCCTTTCTAGAACGATCTCCAAAACTATGTAGTGAATTTGGATCTTCTATTTGAAATGATAGAAAAAGGAATTCCATGCATTCTAAAAATATCTCTTATGTATAACTGAGCATAATCCTCTGGGGTGTCCGTCATCTTTACTACTAGGAAGTATGAATATTTGGTCATCCTATCAACTATCACCCAAATTAAATCATGCTATTTGCATAAGCTTGTAACAAAGTTCATATTTATCATCTCCCACTTCCATTCTAGAATCTCAAAATTCTAAGCTACTCTACATGGCCTTTGATGCTCAACTTTAACTTGTTGGCAATTTGAGCACTTGAAAACAAACTCAACAATGCCCCTCTTCATTCCACTCCACCAATAGACCTCTCTCAAGTCGTGGTACATATTAGTTGACCCTGGGTGGATGGAATATCTAGAGTTATAGTCTTCTTCCATGATCCTTTCTCGAATACTATCAACATCTGGGACATATAGTCTGCCTGGATATCTCAACACTCCATCTCCCCCTTTGGAGAAAGCCATCACCTTCTCTTTATACACATTTGCCTTAAAATGCAGCAAGATGGGGTCTTGGTCTTGTTTTTCATTCACCTCCACTACAAGAGATGATGCCGACCCATTTTGAATATTAACTCTACCTTCGTAAGACTCTTTGAGTTAAACTTCCAATCGGGTAAATCTATGTACTTCCTTTGCCAACGCTTTCTTTCCTTTGTCAACAGGGGTCGTATTACCCACTTACAACCTGCTAAGAGTATCATAAACAATTTTAGCTTTACCTGGGTGATAGAGAATGCTCATGTCATAATCCTTGAGTAACTCCAACTATCTTACTTGTCGCAGGTTGAACTATTTCTAGCTAAATACATATTGCATGCTCTTGTGATCAGTAAATACATCTATATGCGCCCTATACAAGTAGTAGCACAAAATCTTAAGTGCAAACACCACTGCAACCAACTCAAAATCATGGGTTGGATAATTCCTCTCATGGACCTTAAGTTATCCTGAAAGCATAAGTGACAACCTTCCTCTTCTGCATCAAAAAACACCCCAATCCCACTGTTGAAACGTCATAATAAATCATGAATCCATCAATCCCTTCAGGCAAAGTCAGCACTGGGTAGTAGTCAGCCTAGTTTTGAACTCTCAAAAACTCTTCTCGCATTCATTAGACCATTAAAACTTAACCTTCTTCTGATTCATTCCAGTCAATGGTGAAGATATAGAAGAAAACGCTTCAAAAAAATAACGATAGTAGCCTGCTAATCCCAGGAAGCTCCTTATGTCAATCGGATAAGTTGGTCTAGTCGAGTTCTTAAATGTTTCAATCTTTTGATTGTCAACTCGTATACTATATCCTGAAACCACATGGACTAGGAATGCCATAAATTTGAGCCAAAACTCACACTTTAAAAACTTTGCAAATAACTTATTATCCTTGAGCGTCTTCTAAGCCATTCTAAGGTAATTAGCATGCTCTTCCTCATTTATGGAGTACACCAATATGTCATTAATAAACACGATCATGAATATGTTAAGGTAATGCCTGAATACTCTATTCATCAGGTCCATGAATGTTGCAGGTGCATTTTTCAACCCAAAGGATATTATTAGAAATTCAAAATGACCATAGCAGGTTCAAAAAGCCATCTTTGAGATGTCACATTCTCTCACTTTCAATTGGTGATAGCCTTATCTAAGGTCTATTTTGGAGAAAATGGTGGCACCCTGAAGTTGGTCAAACAAGTCGTTGATCCTCAAAAAAGGGATACTTATTCTTGACTGTCACCTTATTTAACTGGCGGTAGTCAATACACATTCTAAGGGAGTTATCCTTCTTTTGTACAAATAGGATCGGAGTACCCCATGGTGAGACACTCAGCCTAATAAAACCTTTCTCAATCAAATCTCTCAATTGATCCTTTGGCTCTTTCAACTCAGTAGGGTTCATTCGGTTAAGTGTTAGAAAGAACAATCAATCCCAAAGTTGATCTCCCTATCAGGAGGGACTCCAAGTAGATCTTCAAGAAACTCGTTCACAATCGAGATGGACTCAAGAATAGGGGGCTCGACATCATCATACATAACTCGCACTAAGTGATAGATACATCCCTTAGAGATTAGCTTTCTGGACATAAGGTATGAAATAAACTTACCCTTAGGCACAACAAAATTACCCTTCCGCTCTAAGACAGGCTCATTCAAAAATTAGAATTTGAAAATTCGAGTTCTACAATTAATAAAGGCATAACAGGCGTGAAGCCAGTCCATGCAAAAGATCACATCAAAGTCAACCATCCCTAACTCAATCAAATCAACAAGAGTATCCCTATGATAGATGGACACTACACAATCTCTATAAACCCTTTCTACTATGATAGGCTTAACAGTAGGAGTAGAAACATCAAAAGGTTCAAGAAAACACTCAGGAGGAATCCTAAATCTACTGGCTACATAAGGAGTTACAAAAGACAGTGTGGCACCCGGATCATGAAATGCATAACAATCAAAGGTGAAGACTCGAAGCATACTTATTACAACATCTGGTACAACTTCCTGATATTGGTGAGTACCATGGCTTACAAATCATTTATAGCCCCGCTTGTGCCAGAAATAACACCTTTTTTATTTCCTCTAGTCAGTGGTGCCAGTGTAGAATATTGAGCCTTGTCAACCCACTTAAAATATTCTCTTTGAAAATGACTCATTTGGCCACACTTGTAGCATGAACCTCCTCTCTCCCGATATTTCCCCAAGTATAGTTTGCCATACTTGCCATATGGTGGCTTACCTAGTAAACCTTGAGTCACACTAGCCTATAAATTCTGGGTGTCGGTGGAGTGGCGGATGAAGGTGCTAGCCTGAACTAAAACTTGCTACCATTTTCGTTTCTTCTCTTCCCAATATCATGGCTGGAGGTTTTATCCCTCTTATTCTTCATCTCCTCTCTGTCTTGCTACCTTTACTCCTTGGCTTGATGCACATATATCATCAACCTACCTATGTCCATGTCGCTCACAAGCATAGCTCCTCTCTTATCTTTCTTCAGCCTTTTGTTCAACCCATCAATGTACAAACCTATCATATTTCTCATGTCTGAAACCATCTCAGGAGCATAACGAGACAACTACATGAACTTAAGACAATACTCCTTCATCATGATAGAGCTTTGTTCCTGATTCAAGAACTCTCTTACCTTGGCCTCTTTCAACTCCCTCAGGAAGAATCAACCCATAAAAGCATCCTCAAATATGGCCCAAGTCAGAACTGGAGCTCCCTCTCCACTACCCATCTTTTATTGGTCAAACCATAATCTGGCAACACCTTTGAGTTGGTAGGCAGCCAACTTAAACCTATCATCATCGATCACATGCATCACCTGGAAAACTTTCTATAGCTTATCAATATAGTTCCCAGGATCCTCATTGGGTGTAAACCTAGTGAACTCAAGTAGTGTTATCCTCAAGAACTCTCAAAACCTAGATGTGTCCTGAGGATCCTACTTACTTGCTCCCTATCTAGCAACCGGTGTTGTCATAACCTGGGCCAAAGTCTGGATGGCCTGGCGAAGCTCCGCATTTGAGATGTCAACCTGAGGTAATTGTTCAAGGATGACTTTACCTATGGGCTCGTCCTGATTATGGGGCTCACATTTGTTAATATTCTATTTAGTTGGGTGCCCTCTTCCTAAAACAGCTCTTCTTGGTGACGTGGTCATAAATTTGTAAATGCATAATGCATGGATTAGAAGAGAGTTTCCATAGAGTTTAACTTTATACCATGACTTAGAATACAAAAGAAGTGTAACCCTTTCTAATGTCCTATAGACTCTTTCTTATAAAGTTTGGTGCACAACAGACCCATAAACAAGACTCTACTAGACAGTTTCATAGACTCCGTAGGACACCAGAACTATGTTCTCTGATACCAAGTTTGTCATGCCCTAGGAGGGTACCCTAGACGTGCATGGCACTTAGAGACTATTGCTAGTCCAAAACAAAATCGCTTGGCCTCATCACAGTCATTTAATCATAAATATATATATATATCAGCAGAAGACTAAGTTAAAAAGGGTGGACAAGCTCAATTATGAATAGGCCAATTCAAAATAATAAGGCTAGTAATAAGGAAACTAGCTCAAAGCAATATCCAATCAAACAAAACAACTCTAGTCTATGAAGCCTCTATCAAATAGACAATGGTGCCAATGATAGGTACATGTCTACCTCAAATCAAAGAACAGTAAGTCTAACGTTCGACTCTAAAGCTAGATGAAATAAATGATATACATCCTCCAAAGTCAAAGAAGACTCACCAATAACTAATATCTGGAATAGATCCTCAATGAATCACCTGTTGATGATCTCTAGTACCTATCTCTTCATCATGAAATGATGCAGTCCAAATGAACGTCAATACGTGGAATGTATGAGTACGTAAAATAGTTGAATGAAACATGCATCAAAGTAGAATACTATCAGCAAAGATAACTCAAATCAAGAGATTAAAAACTCAATCAGGATGTCAAATATCTATCAAAATGCAAGGATAAAGAAAAGACAATGACCAATCAACACAAATCTAAACTACTCCAATCCACATCAATCAGAGTACTATCAACATGAAACCTATCCGAGAGTTTTCCTTATCCGACAACAATTACCTATAAGCCAGTGATCATACAAAAATCTCATTGATGTTGCCACAATCGTTCAGTACTTGCAAAGTTAAAGAATGAATCAATCCATAATGGATCGGATCATATCAAACGAGTCCTCTATTCATTCAGGGATTTATCAAAAGGAAACATCCAACTTAACCATTTCAATCCTCTCCTACATTCGGTGGTATAGTTCAGGAGTTTGAGTTGCCTTACTCTCACTCAACTCGGTGCTTGATACTTCTTTTAATACTTAATGGTCATAAAATATGGATTACTCCAATCAATAAATAATGAGTCTCTCAATGGACTCTTTCAACTCATCAATTTTTATCAAGTCAATCTTTCAATTTAGACCAATATTAGATTTCAAAGTTGAAGACTCACGAGACCATCAAGTTTTATCTACCTATCATTATGCTCAATTACGATCATAATCAATATCCTCAAATCAAGACTCTAGACTCAAACCCTAGATTCATTCATGTAACCTTTTATCAAATAATACATAGAGTTTCTAAAATAACTCATGGAAAGCATTTAATCAGTAAAATTAGGTTTATGAGGATCATCAACATATGAAAATACATAGATTGTATATAACTTGCAAGAAAAACATTCAAAGAATCATGCATAAAGACGCAATACATTCATAATCTTGCTATCATCATCAGTAGAGACACATAGGGGAACAAACCCAAAGTTTTAATTAGCCTTATATAACTGAAATTACAGAGAACGATTAACTCTTCAACGATCCTCAACTTGGATGAAAAACCCTCGCTTCTCTCCCTTCTCTAGTGCCCTCAAGAATTATTGAAGTTTGTATTATGGGATAATACACTTAGGATTGTAGTATAAGCCTTAATTAAGTCCAAAATATTGGGGGATTTAATTAAAAGGGATATGTATAAACTAAAATACCCCTCTTAAAACTGCCAAGTGAACCTATGAAATCCCATTTATGGGCCATAAATCCACATACGGGGGTCTAAGTGGCCCTTCGTAGATGAAAGGTCCTGAAAAATCAAGAAACCAGAATCAAACCTGGAAATCACTAAACCATTTTCTACAGATCATACTTTGGTATATGGGTCGTCTGATCACTCGTGACTCAAAGTTTTAAAAAACTGAATTTTTTAGGCTTCAACCTATGAAACCTATTCCAAGGGCCGTAAAACTTTATATAGGTTGTTTATTTCACTCGTAACCCAAATATCCAAAAAAGTTAATTTTGAGATCTCAATTCATGAAACCAAATATATGGGTCGTGGAATCCCACATGGGTCATAGACCATCTCGTACCTTGGGTCCTCAGACTTAAAAAAAAAAATTAAGTATTAAGGTGAACTACGATACCTCACCTACAGCCATAAACTACTCTACAGGCCATAGGTGACACTTGTGGTTTTTCTCCTAGGATTTTTTTGCATCGTTTTTCTCAGTTTCTTTTGGGTCTCTATTCAAAATAGGTAGGATGAAGTTGGGGGTGTCACATCATAGCTTTGTGGGTTCAGATGAATACTATTATTGTTTTGTTTAGGGTTTTTTACTATAAAAACTCCATTTGTTAGGCTTCTGCATAAGAATGTAGCATTCATTGGTCTAATGAATGTGAGGAGAGATTCTAAAAGGTCGAGGTATTTTTGACTACCATACTTATTTTGACCTTGTTGGAGGAGGTTGTTGATTTTATGTAATGACCCAAAATATTTTGAACTTCATAATGGTTGGTCAAGGTTAGGGTTAAACTGGTCGTGGTGGAATATTAGTAGCCATGTGTTGTATTTAAGTGGTCGGATTCAAAAAAAGGATCGTTTAGTGAAGTTGTAAGGTCGATCGGGCAGTGGACTTTGAAAAGTCATATCTTTTGGTACAAGATGAATTGTGTGGGATACTATATATGAAATCGATGCTCTCTGAGTTATCTTCACCACTAAACTAATTACACTCAATTCAGAGTTTGAATGTAAAAGTTATGGCCCTTGCAGTGAGACTACCAATGATTGGAAGTATGCTAGGAGAGGCTCCCGGATTGAGGCCTAAGTGTGGTACCATGGACCGTTTGGTGGTCCATGATCTATGGTGGCCTCCGTGGGTTGGTACAATGTTCTACCAAGGGATGGGGGACAAGCCTTGGACAAAGTATGGTCCCACGGACCACCTTACGGTCCGTGTGACCTTTCACAGCCCGTGAGGGGTCCCGTGAGGTGATCCAGAGAGTTGGCCAAGGTTCGGGGCTGGACTCCAAACCAAATGATGCTCCACGGACTAGTACACGGTCTGTGTACAGTTATACGGTCCATGAGCCCCCCCTCCCCCCTTGAAGGGATCCAGAAAGTTCCCCGAGAATTTAAGCCAAAGGCGAGACCAAGTGAGGTCTAACAGACAGGCTCACGGTCCGTGAGACTATGGACGGGCACTGGTAGCCTTCCGTAAAGACCTGTCTTCAGTGATCTAGTCTGTTTTATTAATGGTTAATTCGTAATTCAATTAGATCCTATGCCCCTTTTAGGATTTCTAAGGTCCCCTAAATCAAACCCTAATCCCCTTTCATTCATTTTATCACTCTTCAATTCACTCCAAAATACTCTCAATCCTCTTTGACCTCCATTGATGAAAGCTTGAAGAAATTTGGAAAAAATCATCCTTCTTGCAATTACATTCAATTCTCTTGATTAAACTCAAGGTATGTGGGTTTGATTCATGGATTCCCTTTCATCCATGAAGGCCCAAGAACCCACCTCTTTAATTTATGAATTTAAGCTTTCTTTAGTTATGGGTTCTTTAATTCTTGATGTATTTCATTGCATTGAGTTG
>JBCEWC010005756.1:0-24328 GCA_038996855.1 Solanum aculeatissimum | reverse complement strand
GGATGTGACTATTGAGGAGAACTTGACTTATGAGGAAGTACCGATTAAGGTTTTGGATAGGCAAGTGAAGCGGCTTCGAAATAAGGAGGTGGCTTCGGTTAAGGTACTTTGGAGAAATCAAGATGCAGAGAGTGCAATGTAGGAAGCGGAGTTGTACATGAAGGAATGATATCCTCACCTCTTCCAATCTACTCCATCCATGAGCACGAAAATGATTTAAATGATATTTTGACATGCGTTTTAAATGATTTATGAATAAATACATGGTCTGTTGATGTATTGGTTAGCATGTATCTTGTTTGTGGTAGATGTCCTCACACCCTAGTCCTAGCACATTCGGGGACGAATGTTCCCAAGGGGGAGATAACGTAACAACTCGAAAATTTTGGAAACCTCCTTATGGTTGGACTTATATGATGTACTACTAGTCATGGTTGAGTTTTGGTTGCCACGGGTTGAGTTTAAGTGGCCGAACGCAAAACGGGTCAGTTGGTGGCCTAGAGAGGCCGTTTGGACAGTGGACTTGGAACTATCTTAACTTTTCATGTGGGTAAAATCGTGCGGCCTGATATATATAAAATCAAAGCTCTTTTAGTTAGCTTCTCAACTCAACTAGTTTCACTCGATTCGGAGTTTGTATGAGGAAGCTAAGGCCTAAACAGTGGGACTGCATGAAATTCGGATGACGTTGGGGATAGGCTCTGAATATTGACCAAGGACAGGACCACGGTCCGTGAAACTTGTCACGATCTTTGTGGGGTGTCGTGTGGGGGTCCATTGAGCAAGGGGTGGCCAGGAACCACCCCATGAGACAATTCAAAGGCAACGGACCATCAAATGGTCCGTGAGCACTTTCACGAGCCGTGGACTGTCCCGTCAAGTGGGACAGTGGCTTGGCCAGATTGTGGTTGGTCTTGGTGGCTAGGGTTAGGCTTACGATATAGTGAGATGGTCCGTCAACCTTTAGACAGCTCGTGAAATGGTTCGTCAAGTATTCTAGAAAGTCCTCCGGGAGTTCGTGTTGAGAACTGGCTAAGTATGGTTTGATGGGAGGGGTTCATGGCCCGTGAGACAGGTTCATGGTCACTGTAGCAGTCGTGAGACCCTGTGTCCAGTTAAAAGCTCCATTTTATTAATGTTAATTTCGTGATTTAACATTTCCTTAAGCCTCTTTTTAGTATTCTAAGGTCTCCTAAACCTCTAAAACATTCCCCAAACCCTCATTCATCCATTCAAACTCTCCTACATTCACTTTGGAAATTCTAAACCCTCTTGGCCTCTATTGGAGAAAGCTTAAAGAATTTGGGGAAGACAACCTTGACTAAGTTTGACCTTGCAATTTGTTGGTGAAGTTGAGGTATGTGGGACTTGATTCAAGGATCATCTTTCATCATTGAAGACCATATGAACCCGAACTCTTTAAATTTGATTTTAAGCTTTCAATCAAGTTATGGGTTCTTTTATTATTGTTATAGATTAGTGTTGGGAATTGAGTACTGTATTTATTAGGTAATTTAATCATGATTTTAAACTTGAATTCATGGATGACTATTGAAACCCTTATTGATCAACTTGCATGTCCCTTTCATGATTTAATTAAGCATGGGTAACTTGCATTATGGCTTATTCATGGATTTGTACATGATTTATGATGAAATATCTTTTATATTGTGAAATACAGTCTTGATTCCATTTCCCATGTTCTTGTATCTCATTCATGGCATGTGCATGGTTATTGTTCCTATAGAACCCATGATTGAAAGTCATGTTCATGTAATTTTATGACTTGTGATCACATAGTCCCTTGTTATGGCTCTTTGAACATATTGGGTGCTTGCACCATATTGAAATATCTTGATGCTTGCTTGCAAGCCCATGTAGATGAGCTACTACTATTGCATTGACATGGAATGATCATGAAATGTTTTGGAAACTCTTGTTGGCCTATGGCCTAAGCATGAAACATGATTCTTGAACAAAAGTTTTGATATGACTAATGATGCATGATTTTGAAAGAATGTTATCTCTTGTTTTACATGTTGCATGTATATATGTATATGTACGTATTCTCGTGGGATGAGACTTAGCACCGAAGGAGTAGGTGGAAAAATGGGGTATCTCCAAGGCGCCGCCTATTCCGTCAAACCATGTGCCACCATGGGTATATAAATCCCTGCATAGGGATTTCGTGTCATGCTATCCCTTGTTTAAGGGTGTCTTGGGTTCTACTTGGCACGTGGGCCGGATCCGGATAGTGGCTCATTCGGGTCACTCATGTTGTCGGTTGAGGTGATATCCCCGTTATATATGACCTTAGGATTGCATTTCATACATCATGGCATGACATATTGTTATACTACTCTTTGGCTACGTGCAATCCTTTCGTATAATTGTCCCCTTGTCATGTTGCTTGGTCATACTATACTTTTCATATGCATTGCATGCCCGCATACTTAGTACTTTATTGTGCTAACCCATATTCTCGTCTACATGTTCTAACCATGTAGGGTCCGAGGGTGATTATTATATTCTTCTGGAAGACGCTTGATATCTTGTTGAGGACTTTCTAGTGGTGAGCCCTATTGTTCAAGGGAAATAGCCACCGTCTATCTACCACTCTATTTTTATGTATTTACTTTCTATTGACTTGAGGGTGAGCCTCAAGCTTATCGAGGCCCCACTCATCTTTGTAGAGGCATTGTTGGACATATCTTTACTCTTGTATGTTTGGTTTGTATGTTGAACCTTGCTTATATGATATAATGATATTTATCTTGGCTTATGATTACGCTCTCATGTTATACTATTGACTTGAATGATGGATATTGTGAATGACTATGTGCTTATGTGGCAAGTCTCATGATCCCGGTGTGCCCCCATAGTGTAATCCTATCCCCCTTGTCCTTAGCGATTATTGCTATGTGCTATGTGTAAGCATGCTTGTTCTGTTCCCGTTATCGTCCCCATAGATTGAGTCCCTAGTCCCGAATTCCTTAGAGCTTATGTGTTATGTGTTTAGCTTCCGCGTTCTCGTACTGATGATGTGTGTAATGATGCTATAATGGCTTGATCGAGGGTCTTCGGGTCCTCTTTCGCCATGTCACATCTTGGCTCCCTATCTAGGTCGTGACATTGATCTAGAACGACCTTTCGTTTGGTTCCCAAGGCTTCCCGAATCATTTCGGGCCCCTTGGTGGAATTTGGCTAAAAATGGTTGTGGGTGTGAGACCTATATTTATTCATAACGACCTCGTATGAAATTTTGGCTGCGCCATTGAGTCGGGAACATCAAATTTGGTAGGATAACATTATCCATTTGCATGCATGGGATTTTGGATGGATTCCAATTACCCCAATCTTTTAAAGTTGACATATATATATATACACATTCTAATTTCTCTGTACATGCATTGCACATGTTTCTCAAGTCATTTAGTATACGATTTAGTGAAATAATTCCAATATTATTAAAATAATTCTTTGAATAAATGGTTGTAAATGAAAATATAAATAACAAATTTATGGGATACAAACATGTAATGAAACTTGTTGAGATTAACATTATTGGATATATATAACGACCTAGCCGACTAGTGATATTGTCCGCTTTGGGCCTAGTCCTGCACGTCTGTAAAATGCGTCACTAGTAGGTAAGACTTGTTTACTTACTAGTGACACATTTTAAATCCATGCGGGACTAGGTCTAAAGCGGACAATATCATACCCCGCTGGGTCACTACAGATAGTATCAGAGCACAGAGTTCAAGTATTCTAGGGAGTCTATGAAGCTGTGTCTAGTAGAGTCTTGTTTATAGGTGAGTTGTGCCCCACACTTTATAAAAACGAGGCTATAGGACATTAGGAATTGTTACACTTCTCTTGTATTCTGAGCTCGTGTGATATAGTTTAACTCTATTAAAGTATCCATCTGATTCGTGCGTTATGCATTTGCAGATCATGCCACCTTAGTGTACCTCCACCCAAAGAGATGCTTCAGCCTCTAATGCTGAGAATCCCCCACCAAAAGTACCTACTCAGATGGAGACGAGGGGTCAAGGTCGACCAAGTAAATCCACCTGTGTTCTACAAGCACCTACTGTTCCACCTGCTCCTACTACAAAAGCTGATTTCAGAGGAGTTATCACAATGCTCACCCAATTGGTAACCGCTCAAAGTGGGAATCGGAGATCACATGCTCCTAGTTCTAGATCCCAAGAGACAACTCCCACAACCATACTTAGAGATTTTCTGAGGGTAAACCCACTAGCCTTCACACGGTCTAAGGGTGAGGAAGACCCTAGAACTTTATTGATGAGATGTAGGAGGTGTTGAAAGCTATGCATGCGACTGAAACTGAGGGAGTTGAAATTGCTTCCTATCAACTCAAGGATATGGAAAATGTTTTGTACAATCAATGGGAAGAAAGCCGAGGTGAGGATGTTGTGCCTGTCATTTAGGATGATTTCTAGAGTACCTTTCTTGATCACTTCTTTCCACGAATGTTGAGGGAAGAGAAGGTTGAGAAATTTGTCAACTTGAAACAAGAGGGAATGACTATCAAAGAATGTAGCCTCAAGTTCATCATACAACTATGCAGGTATCCTCCGGGGATGATTCTTGACATGAGAGCTAAAATGAGAAAGTTCATATCAGGTTTGGGCAAGCATGTGAAAAAGGAGTTCAAGGCAATATTACTGATTCCTAGCATAGACATCTCTAGAGTTATGGTGTATATGCAGCAACTTGAGGAGGATAAGAAGAGGGATAGGGGGGAGCATTTGAGCAAGAAAGCTAAATCAGCAAGGCATGAGTTTAGCCAGCATAAGCAAGGTAAGAATGGACAATACTTCACAGTGTTGGGTCAGGTCGTTACAGATTGTATCAGAGCCAATTTACACCATTAAAATCCCAAAATTAAAAGCTAAAATCATAAATTAATTAATGTAAAATAGTGGAATAGGTTAGAAAGTATTAACCAAATAACTTTGTCTTCAAAAACCTTGAATATCCTCTCTAGAAGGAAGCTTGGAATGTAAAAAATGGAGGAAAGGGTTCAAATCACCTACTTTAAAAGACAACACTCTTCAGGCATCAACATGCTTCGCGAACGCGGAGCCTTATCCGCGAACGCAGAGGTTCACTGTAGAAAACTCCACGAAGATGGCAGTGAGGCCCGTGAATGCAGCGAGTAATGCACCACACCTCCACAAACGTGGTCTCAAGTCCACAAACGCAGTCTCAAGTCCATGAACGCGAAGTGTAATTGGGGCATGCAATAGAACAACAAAAACCAGTAATATACACAGCTTCAAAAACTCACGAACTGGACTTTCAAAATTTGTTCGGAACCCTTTGAACACAAATCACACACAAAATCCTATCAAAAATGACTATTCAAACTCAATGAAATAGTTTGAATTCAAATCTGGAACTCCCATGGTCCTGAACCCGAGAAAGATCATTAAAATGTTTTTCAATATCAAAAACTCAAAATATTCTAGAAAGTTCTAAAAGTTACAAAGCATCCATTTCTAGTGTTAGTTTTATCACCTAGAAGCTATAAGATCCCAAACTCCGAATGTTGACCAAAGTCTAACCTATGATCCAAAATGAATATAAAATGCAACTTTGAGACTAAAATATTTATCTTAACTCTAAATTCAGTTCTTTATGTTCTCCTAGAGCAGATTTTGCATTTCGAAATTGATGGAATAGACAAAATTAGATTTTGACACTCAAAATTCAAAATGATCTAGAAACTCAAATTTCCAATTTTAAGTCTTTTAAAACTCTTTTTTTTGCAAAATTCAAACTTTTTACAAGATTTTCAAAAATTTGACTTTTAGGCTTATTCAAAAATGATCGAAGACAACTTTTGAGAAGGGAAAAATGGTGATTTGGTTTAAAATACTATAAATGACCTTCAAGGTTATTACATCATCCACTACTAAAAACAATGTTTGTTCTTGAACATGAGATTAGGGACATACCAGAGGGCTCAAACAAATGAGGGTATCAGGCCCGCATATCTGACTCTATCTCCCATGTAGCCTCACTCTCATGCCTATGGTTCCACTAGACCTTTACTGAAGCAGTCTTCTTAGTTCTCAATCTCCTTACCTGCTTGTCCAAAATAGCTACCGTCTACTTCTCATAAGTCAAGTAGGTCTCAAATTAACTGAATCCATAGAAATCATATGAGACTCGTCCAGAATGTAACACCGCAACATCGAAACATAGAAACACAAGAAGGACTGAAGATAGGTTAGGTGGCAAGGCGAGTCTTTAAGCCACCTCTCCTACTCTATCAAGAATATCAAAAGGACTAATGAACCTCGTACTGATCTTGCTTTCTTCCCGAATCTCATAACACCCTTCATAGGTGAGATATTTAATCAAACCATGTCACCAACCGTGAACTCCAAAGGTCAAACCCGGCTATTAGTATAGCTCTTTGATGACTTTAGGTTATCACCAATCTACTCTGAATAAACTACACCTACTCAAGATCATCTCTCAACATATCAACACCCATGCTCACCAAGGCTACTTTGTCAAACCAACCGATAGGCAATCTACATCTGCTGCCATACAAGACTTCAAAAGGAGACATCTGAATACTAGACTGATAATTGTTGTTATATGAAAACTCTGCCAATTCCAAGTGCTAATCCTATCTAACTACAAAATCAATAACATAGGCTCGAAATATATCTTCTAATACCTAAATGGTCCTTTCTAATTGACCATCAGTCTGGGGGTGAAAAGTTGTACTCAAATCCAAATGGGTACCAAAACCATGATGCAAGGCCCTCTTAAAATTTGAAGTAAACAACGAGCCTCAATCTGACACAATAAAAATAGGACCCCATGAAGTCTCACAATCTGACTGATATAAAGATGGGCTAGTCTCTTGGTTGTATACTTCACTTTGACCGGAATAAAATGGGCAGACTTAATCAAATGATCCACCACTACCCAAATAGATTCAAAAACCTCGACAATAAGAGGCAATCTAACTATAAAGACCTTGGCAATATGCTCTAACTTCCACTTCGTAAAGGGCATCGCTGAAGCTCCCCACTTGGCCTTAAGTGCTCACACTTGACTAGCTGACATTTCAAGCACCTAGCTACAAACTTTGAAATATCTCTCTTCATATCGGGCCACCAATAATGCTGACTCAAATAATGGTATCTTTTTGCTTCCCTTGGATGAATAAAATATCTACCATAATGAACCTTCTTAAGTATGAATCTAATCAAATCACCCACTTTGGGCAAACAAATACAACTCCAAATCCTCAAAACACCATCAGAATCAAGCACTGCCTCTATAGCTTCACCTCTAGTCACCTTGTCTCGGATAATTCACAACTTCTCATCTTCAAAATATCTCTCTCAAATTTGATCGATCAATGATGAGCGGGCCTTAATAGAAGTAAGTACTCCACCCAGCACTAACATTTGCAGTCTCACTAACCCATTAGCCAGCCTCTGAACATCTCTAGGTAATGATCACTTCTCAAACCAGATAGCGTCTAAACTCCCTATACTGAAAGTCTTCCTACTCAATGCATCGGCCATCACATTGGCCTCAGAATAATCTAGTCATAATCTTTTAGAAGCTCAATCCTTCTTATTTGTCTAAGATTTAGATCCCACTAACTAAAGATATACTATATGCTGCAATGATCAGTACAGATCTCACAATGGACTTCATACAGACAGTGACACCATAACTTCAATACAAACAGAACTGCATCCAACTCCAAATCATGAGTGGGATAGTTCTTCTCATGGGCCTTTAACTGCCTAGAAGAATAAGCAATAACCTTTTCTTTTCTACATCAACACACCCCTTAGCCTCACTCTTGAAGCATCACAATTAATAGTGAAATCAACACCCTCCTCTGGCAATGTCAGAATAGGAGCTAAAGTCAACAATAACTTGAACTTTTGGGTGCTCTCTTCACACTCATTAGACCAATGAAATACCACATTCTTCTAAGTAAGACTAGTCAGTGGAGCTGTAATAGTGGAGAAACTCTAAACTAAATGGTGATAATAACTAGCCAAAACAAAAAAATGATGAATCTCTATAGCTGAGGTAGGCCTAGTCGAACCCCAAACGACCACAATCTTTGCCAGGTCAACTCAAATACCCTTCTTGGATACCCTGTGCCCCAAGAATGCTACTGAACTCAACCAAAACTCACACTTAGAAAATGTTGTATATAGTTTCTCCTCCCTAAGACTCTGGAGTATATTCCCCAAATGCCTCACATAGTTTTCCTAGGTCTTGGAATAGACCAAGATATCATCTATGAACACATGTGCGGTGGGGCCCAAAATGAGTCTATCTAGGGCGTTGTCGAATCAAATGATTGGGAGATACACACCCATAGTAAGATCTAGAGGTGAACCACTGCTGTGAATGAGCAAGAGGGATAATGTAGTCTCCTCGGCCCGTAGGACTTTATTTTGAACCAGATAAACTCTGACATAAATTTTAGGAATCACGAGGGTCGCGTCCTCCCTCTGAAGCTCGCAAGGCTGCATGAACCCTGCAATGCTGAAATGAACTACCTCCTTTAACCATACCTCTTCCCTCTACTGGGGTACCTGAATACTAGTCCCGCATTACATTAATATGCGTCACTAGTAGGTAATACTTGTTTATTTACTAATGATGCATTTTAAAGTCGTGCAAGATTAGGTCCAAAGCAAACAATATCACTAGCCCGTTAGGTTACTATTGATGGTATCAGAGCACAGAGTTCAAGTGTCCTAGGGACTCTATAGAGTTGTGTCTCGTAGAGTTTTGTTTATCGGTGAGTTGTACACCACACTTTATAAGTAATTGTCTATAGGACAATAGGAATTGTTACACTTCTCTTGTATTCTGAGCTCGTGCGACAGAGATTAACTCTATTAAAGTATCTATCAGATTCATGCGTTACGCATTTGCAGATCATGCTTTCTAAGTGTACTACCACCCAAAGAGATGCTTCAGCCTCTAACGCTGAGAATCCCTCACCAAAAGTACCTACTCAGATGGAGATAAGGAGTCAAGGTTTACTAGCTAGAGCCACTGGTGTTCCACAAGAACCCACTGCTCCACTTACTCCTACTACAGAAGTTGATTTCAAAGTAGCTATCACTATGCTCACCAAATTGGTAGCCACTCAAAGTGGGAATCGAAGATCACATGCTCCTAGTTTTAGCTTCCAAGAGACAGTTGTTGCAACCAGACTTAGAGATTTTCTTAGGATGAACCCACCAACCTTCACAAGGTCTAAGGTTGAGTAAGACCCCAGAACTTTATTGATGAGATGTGAAAGGTATTGAAATCTATGCATGAAATTGAGACTGAGGGAGTTGAACTTGCTTCTTAAAAACTCAAGGATTTGACAAATGGTATGTACAATCAATGGGAAGAGAGCCAAGGTGAGGATGTCGAGCCTGCCATTTGGGATGATTTCGATAGTACTTTTCTTGACCACTTCTTTCCACGAGAGTTGAGGGAAGCGAAGATTAAGTTTTTTGTTAACGTGAAGCAGGAGGGAATGACTGTCAAAGAATGTAGCCTCAAGTTCATACAACTATCCAGGTATGCTCCGGGGATGATTCCTGACATGAGAGCTAAAATGAGAAATTTTATATCTAGTTTGGGAAAGCATGTGAAAAAGGAGTACAAGGCGACATTGTTGATTCCGAGCATGGACGTCTCTAGTGTTATTATGTATACATAGCCACATGAGGAGGATAAGAAGAGGGATAGGGAGGAGCATTTGAGCAAGAAGGCTAAATTAATAGGGCATGAGTCTAGCAAGCATAAGCAAGGTAAGAGCGAACAATACTTCACAGTGTTGGGCCAGGTCATTACAAATGTCTTGGCCTCTAAAAAGTTTGGTTGGAATGCTACGAATCAATTTAAGCACATCAAATCGAACAAACATATGAATATTATCAAAAAAATGTTTGGGGCACTGTATATTTATATTGATATTGTGTTGCATGAGAAATGATCCTTAATTAAAACAATATGAAAAATTAAAGTCACTGCGCTCTTGATATGCATATAGCTGAATGAAGAAGATGTACAGATTCCTCAAAGGAAGCCTTGGAGAAGTGAACCACAAAGAGAAGTGCCATGAGGTGTTTTAGGTTCCTCAATCTAAATCATGTCAATATGTAATGATATTTCAAATGGTCACTCAATTAATATTATAATTTCATAAAATTGTTTTCTTCATTAAAGGAAATTAAATTAGGATGAATGATGACTTTTGAAATAAATAATTATTCTAGTAGCTAGGTGTATTATTTGATCAACATAGTAGTTGCAAAAGATAAAAGGAGAAGTTCTATTTTTTAGTCATTTTAGTAAAATCAGATGTAATCTATGTTTAGTAGATGAATCTGATTTGTAGTCCTTTTTAAAAAAAATCAATTTGGACCATGGGTCCGTTTTATTTAATAAACATCAGAAAAGCCCATGCAAACTTGATGGACTAAGGCCCAAAAGTCACGCCCAGTGAATAAGTCCAGACCGGACTTATCTATGAACAAACAAATTCCTAGATCATAGGGTTTCCTAAAACTTTCCAGGTACCCTTTCCCTCCATAGCTAATCTGCAGCTTTCTATGCTTCCCTGGAAAGTCAGCTCCAGCTTCCTTCATCTTTGGGCGGTTAACTATCTTCATCTCGTTAACTCTAATATTCTGATTATCAGCTATCAAAGGTACTTGTGATGCAGATACTTTACCTTCTTCGATTATATCTTGCGTGTTCTGACTCTTCTTCTCCTCCAGGAATCTCACTCTGGTATGATGGTGTTTTAAGAGTCCAACCTGGAAGTCATAATTGTTAGTCTTGGTACGTGTTATTCTTCCTTTGTACCTCCATTTTCTGGTCGATTTTCTGAACACACTCCGTAATACAGATGAAGAAGGCAAGGAGAAAAACAAGTTGCTCACCCATCTTCTTCCAGATATCTTTGATGACCTCCTGCGTCTCCTTTCCTATCTGGTTCTATTACTATAACAATCTGGAAAATTTTGAACCTTGTGATATTGATTGAGGTCTGATTTGGACCTACCATGATTGATTCATGAACTTTACGAGTCTCTCTTGAATGGTCGTAATAAAAAAATAGCATTGGTTAAGTTTTGTTTCACATCTTGTGGGATTACTAAATTTAAATGGCCATATATCTTAGCACGGGTAGAACTGGAGAGCCATCACATATCAAAATAAATCTCTTTGAGTTATATTTCCAACGTACTTTGTTTCACCTGATTTGGAGCTCCTATGAAGAAGTTATGACCTTTTTGATGAGACTGTCGGCACAGGAATTCGTTTCTCGAAAGTTGGCTAAGGCACTGCCTCACGGTAGTCTAACGGACCATGTGTCACCTCATAGTCCGTGGGGAAGGCCGTGTGGCTTCTCACAAGGTGTGGTAAGGTGTTTTGAGATGGCCTTGACATAAGGATTGGTTCTATGTATAAGGTTAACGTTCCGAGAATCGCGTCAACAAGATGTTGGGGTTCACGGGCCGTGTGAAGTCTCAAGGGCCGTGAACCAATTCGTGTGACGTTGCCAGCCAACAACCAAGGCTCTGGGCCATGTGAGGCTCCACGGAACACCCAACGGTCCATGTAAAGTCTCATGGCTCGTGAGATGGTCCATATGGTTGCGGGAGGATAATATTTTCTACGTATGGGATTACCGTCTCAGGTTTTCGTCGATGAGTTATTCTTCAAGTGTAGCTTCACAGGGGAAACGCATGGTTCGTGTGACCCCACACGGTCCGTGTAGTTGACCATGTGGGTGTCGTCCCAGTTGTTCCTATCCGTTTTATTTACGATGCATTGCCCTCAAGTGTTACCTCACGGTGGAGCTCACTGGCCGTGAGTCACTACATGGTCCGAGTTGCTGATTTTGTAAGTGACGTTTCAAGTTTTTGTTACTCATTTCATTAATGGTTTAATTGTAATTTTTAGTTATTCCTAAGGATGTTTTAGTCTTCCTAAGCTCTCCTAAACCCCTGAATTAGCCTTTACACTCTCATTCAATTCAAAAAATCCTTTCAAACACTTGGATTATTATTTTTAAACTCTCTCTTCCAAAGGGTCTCTTCCTAGTGTGGCTTGAAGGTTGGAATTGGAATTCAAAGGAGTCTTCTTCTTCAATCTCTCTTCTCTCTAAAACTTCTTGATTATCATGGTATGTGGGATTTTATTCATGGCTCCTTTCAACCATGAAGCCCCAAATTATTTTCTTCAATTGAATTTATGAATTTATGCTTACTTTGAAATTGGATCTATAAATTTATGAATGATTTAATTAAATTGAAGTGTGGGTTGTATTTAATTGTTTATTTTAAATTTAATTAAGCCCTAATTTGTTGAATTCCATTGGTTTTATGAAAGTTCAATTATGCATGTTCCCTTATTCTTTAAATCTATGCATGGGTTATGTTAATTGAGCTTTAATTGTTGACTAGGCAAAATGTCCGCGCTTTGCACGGGTAATATTCATTTTTCAAGTGAGTGAACTATTGTGTGAATAGTGTATTATTTGTTTGGTCGTTTTTATCATTTTTTTGTCTCTTTTTTATCTTATTGAACTGATCTTTTGTCCTTTCTAATATGAGGCACTGGCAAAGCATATATTCTGGTTGTTCTGTATATGTATCCCTTGCCATACAAATTTGATCACAAATTCATTGGCAGAGTGTGCCCCATTTCTTAGGATGAATAAGTTTTACATCTGACCATGTGGTGCCAATTTGGTCCCGGTTCTTGATATCTATTTAGTGTGTTCTTGCATGTTCTAGCGTTAACGCATTCCTGTCTTGCTAAAACTTGGAGTACTTCTAGTGTGGCTCTACATTTTAATTTTGATCAATTTTGTAGAAGCAAGACCCACATTCGCAAGAAGAGTTTCGCTAATTTTTGCGGTTATAAGCTGAAGGTTGAATTCAACAATAGTACGAATTAAGATACCTGATAATATATTATTGTTTTGAGCCCTGAATCACTTCTGTATGGTAGAATCAATTGGAAACCATTTGAAGGGATATGCCAGGAAGAAAGGTCTACTCCAAAGGGACCACTTATCTAAGGAGTAATGACTACTATAGGCCCACAATATCTTCAATAATGATGAAGCGGAACAATTTGGATCCGCAAATTAGACCTCCATGCCTAAGTGTAACAAATTCATCACCAAGATGAACGTTGTAATTGATGAAATCAGGAAAAACTCATTCTTCAGATCACTATCATTTTGTGGGATTATACTGAGAGTACATTGCAAAGAAATTAAGAAAGATGTCAAAATTGTGAGGATGCGAAGGAGAGGTGAACACATGATGCTTATCAGTTACTTTTAATTAGTTCAGTCAAACGGACTCTTATGTGGATGTTTCACTTTCACGGGTATGCACTTCTAGTAGTGCAAGCACATTTCAGGCAACTAAGACCATTTCCTTGTAAAGATGTACCCTTGAGCCAAGTGAACCAATGTGAATCTACAAATAAAGGTCAATTGGCAATCTTGTATACGGGACTTTATCTAGTTGTGATTGGGACCAGTGGATTCAAAGCAACAGTGTCGCCTTTAGGAGCTGATCAGTATGATGAGAAGGACCTTAAAGAGGCTGATAAACTATCAAGCTATCAATTGGCTTGGTCTTTTGGTTTCTGCAGTATTGTAGTAGGATTGGTAATTCTTTTAACATTGGGAAGATTATCTTATAGAAACAATGTCACAAATGGGAGTCCCCTTACGCGTATCACACAGATGTTTGTTGTAGTATTAGAAACAGAAATCTTTGTTTGCCAGAGAATGAACATGAGTTGCATGCGATTAAGGATAAGAAAGCTAGATACGATACTGAGTTTCTCGGAAAAAACTGAACAATTCAAGTATGTTAACACATTTTAAAATCTCTCAATTTACATTCTAGTTAATATTTGATATAGTATAAATGATAAAATTCCTAATATTTTTGCAGGTTTTTGGACCAGGCAGCAATAAACAGGACTGGCTAAGAGGTATCCACAGAAAATGCATATGGACCATGGGAACTTTGTACTGTCACACAAGTTGAAGAGACAATAATTGTAGTCAGAATGCTTCCAATTATATCAAGTACAAAATGTTTCCAATTATATTAAGTATTGTCTTCATGAACACATGTTTAGCTCATCTCCAAACTTTCACAATCCAACAAACCACAACAATAGACAGAAAAATCCACAAGTTTGAAGTTCCAGGGGCTTCAGTTCCTGCAATTCCCCTGCTGTTTATGATCATCCTGATCCCTATCTAAGTGCACGTTTTCATTCCAATAGCAAGGAAATTCACAGGGATTCAACAATTGCAACGTATAGGTGTTGGCCTAGTACTTTAATTTGTCTCAATAGCAGTGGCTGCAGTTGTAGAAAAACAACGGAAATAAGTTGCCATTAAACACAATATGGTTGAATTTGCTGCTCCAGTGCCAATGAGTGTCTTCTGGCTAGGTTACCAATACACAATCTTTGGTCAAGTAGACATGTTGTCCTTTTTTGGGAAAGAAGTCATGAAGCAGTACCACAAATGAATGTGAGTAGGTGGTTACCAGATCAGATGTTGTGAACTGGTTGTGAACTGACAGGTCATTTGGTGCATCAAACAGTGCCCAAGTAAGTGTCGTTGACTATTTGAAGTAGGGATTACATGTATATACCAAAAGATAGCTTACATAATTAAGTGAACCAAGTTTTACATAATTGTGATGCATCATACTAAAAGTTAGTTGAGATGCAATTTCAGTTGTTCTGGTCTTTGACCATAAGATTGAGACATGTTACTTAAGTAGAGAAGGTGAAAACATTAATGTTCTTAACAATGTAAGAGTTGAGAAAAATACCAAATCTCAGCTATTTGAAATGGTTATCTGCATACATGAAGTACACAATTAAGTTCAATAATAGTAAGACTACAGTATCATGTAAAAGGTTGATGAGGCTAGCGAGATAGCTATTAGACAAATTGGCATACAAACACAAGAAAATATTCCCAATTTTATTCTTTCTGTCTAGAGAAAACACACACACATGCAATAAGCTGTTAATTTCATTTAAATGATATAATATACCCTCTTTTTAAGGTGGAAATAAAAAAAGAGAAGTCCTAACCACTAAATTAGATCTCTATTTCTTTAATATACGCAAACTATTTTTTCTGCTAAAACAAATGCAAGACATTAATGATGCAGAGCGAAGTAGCTTTGTGGTTTCCCTCGAATTATATAACCAACAGAAGATATGATAGGAATACACATACAATTTTAATTTAGATTCACTCACATATAACTTTCAATACCTGTCTAATATTAGACTGATCAACTTATAGGTTTATTACTAATACAGAAGCTACAATAATGTTTATGCACTACAGGGAACATAATCCCAACAACAAATATCTTCTGTTTTAGCCCTTAGATTATCACGAAAGGAAGCTCAAGAGAGATCAAATTATATAACAACATATCCTCCGAAGACATTGAAGGTAGAAATTCTACCTGAAAAGCATATACGTTGAATAGCTTACACTTAAATATTTATTTATTCTTTCCTAGAGTGAATCAACAGTGCACTTGGATAAACACCTTAGATATAACCAATTATTAAGCTAAGAACCAATTTGATAATATTCACCTGTGTAAAACACTTTTTGGTACACATATGACCTATTTATCGGCATTCGGTAGCAGCAGATAAGAAGCCTGAGACAAACAGTTTGGGCTTCCACAACTCAGCACTTGCTTGTAATCACAAGCAGCACTAAGCACACCGCATAACGTTGATTGCGGCGAATCAAACAAACTCAAACCCTATAGAGAAAAATCTAGAAAAATAAGAAGAATTTCCAAACAAATCAAAGGGACAACAAAACTAACCTACGATTTTTTTTAATAAATAAGGTTTTTATTAATAAGAACAAAAGGTGACAATTACTCACATAGGCCTAATACCCAAGTCTGAATGAACAAAACTAACCTAGAAAAGAATATTGTCAGGAGATGTAAGTAGAATTAAGAGGAATTTTTAAAAAAATTCTCCTTTCGAAAGGTGGTTAAGAATAATAATCACCAAAAAGTATATGTATGCAACTCTTTGAAATTGTTCAAACACGCTTCGACGCAAGAAGCTTATTTTGATTTATACTAAAACAACTGTTAAAAGAGACCTACACAAAAAGAGACCTCAACGTTAGGTCTCTATAATGTAGGTGGCTTTTTTTGTAGAGACCTCATGAGGTCGCCAACTAGAGACCTCACAAGGTCTCTAATATTTTTTTGAATTTTTCAAAAAAGAGACCTCATGTGGTCGCTACTTTATTATTTATTATTATTTTATATTTTACTAAAGGAGACCTCATGAGGTCACAATTTTTTTAATTTATATTTACTAAAAGAGACTTTATGAGGTCTATATACTTTATTAAATTTATTTAAATTCGTATAGATAGAGACCTCATGAGGTCACCTTTTCAAAACATACAAGATAAAAATGTGACCTCATGAGGTCTCTTTTCTGGAAAATAAAATGCACCAAAGAGACCTCATGAGGTCTCTTTCCTAAAAAATAAAATTCAGCAAAGTGACATCATGAGGTCTCTTTTTTGGAAAAAAACTGCAGTAAAGTGACGTCATGAGGTCTCTTTTTTGAAAAACAACTGGTTGCTTATTACTACTTTTGCAGCTTCTCACCTGTCATTTAATTCAATATATATTTTACTCAGCCAAATCAAACTCAAAGAGTTACCAACAATACAACAAAATATATTTACTAAATATTGTCTTATCAACTTAATATGAAAAACAACTTAAAAGTGATTCAGAATTGAACCAAAAAAAACTAAAAGTCATAAATCACATAATAGGATTTCAAAGTTATCATATATTCACAAATCATATAACAAGTCTCATAAAATAACTATAAAATAAGAAATTCAGATTAGTACAACTTTAAACTTCACTAATGCCGCAATGTGTTTTCCACATGATCCTCGTCATCTTCTTCACTACTAGATTCATCTATCAAATTTCTTTGTTGACCATATACTGGGGGTTGAGTGGGTCGAGACTGAGAAGGTTGAGGAGGGCAAGAGACATCACCAGGACAAGGGGGAATCCCTCCCGAAGCAAGTAATGCATCTAATTTTGCTTTTAGATCTGCATACTCTATGTCCCTTCACCTTTTCCTAACCAGTGAAGCTTCTACTTGGCTAGATAACTCAGCAATCCTCTTTTCCATAGCCAAATTAGTCTTCCTTGATTCTTCATCAAGAGAACTACCTAGGCCTTCTAGCTCAGAATGATATTCACGAAAGGTCTGTTGTGGCATGCCATAAGCATACCCATATCTACTGGGACCAAACAATTGAGTCTAGACAAATTCTCTCAGCTTGTTCTTGGCTAAGTGGCATGCCTTGGTGTTCTTCTGGCTGAGTCTGATGAAAATCCCCTAAGGCTTGAAGATATCGATCCTAAATTGAACAGTAATAATATTTTATCAGAATATAAATTTGAAAAATAAAGTAAACTATTATTTTACATTAGAAGCTTACATAGGTTTGTTGAGCTCGTGGCTCAACCCAAACATCTGGATCTTCAGGATTTTTCTTCTTCATTGTGTGTGTCGCCTTGAATGCCTCAGCCTGAGTTACCGGCCTCCCCAACTCCTTTTCCTACAAATGAAATTATTTAAATTCAAGAATAATTAAATATTAATATCTACAATATAAATAACCTAAGAAAAATGACACATACCAATTTTCTTCTTACAGTTCTAGCCTTAGTAGATGCTCTAGCCTTCTTACCAATCTCGTTCATCTGCTTGAACCTTGGATCGCTCCCCCAATGCTTAAGTTGTTTTTCCCAATACTCGTGTAGAATCCATCGAGGATTTTTATTATTTTTACGAGCTTTCTCAAATAAACTAGAGAGTAACTGTCCTGATTTCTTGTGAAAATTTGCACAAATTTGGGCCTCATATTCTGGATGCTAAGCACACTTTTTCTGTAATGACAAAGATAGTTTTTTTATTAATAAGTATTATTGAACGCAAGTATATAAATAGAGTTGAAGGAATAAATTTTAATATACCCTACATTCAAAAAACAATTATCTCTTGAGATTGGCTGGCATCTTGCCCCAAGTAGGATATGCATCTCTATAGAGATCTTTTATAATCTCAGAAATGATGCTAACAGCATCATCTGGATTAAAACTGTTATACAAAATTGAAACACTTCTGGTTTAAACTAAAACAATTATGAGATGATTATAAGCTAAAGATACTTTGTAAAAAAAGTAAATCTCTCACGTATAGCCATTAGGATCAATGACAAGTTTGTTGTGTATATACCTCATGTCAACTTGTGGGGGCACCTGATCATTTGTAGCTGACTGACTTGTGGTAGGAGTGTCGGGCTCAGAATTGTTGCCTTGAAGACAACAGCTTGACATCCCAAGTTGTAAAGTAGATGCTGATAAAGGATGTGAGTCTCTAGGGGTGTGAGCAATTGTGCGAGAAACACTTGATGTCGATCACTGAGCCTCTGGAGGTAAATAAGTGTACCTATGTGGGGTAGCATGCCTCGATGTAGGCATCATAATAGGTTCTTGAGGGAGCGACTGAGTATATTCCAATGGTGGATGCATATAGGAGGACGGAGGATGAATCTGTGGAGGCACTTGACTATTAGACTTGGTCTGCCTAGAATAGTGATGTATCGAGGTATCTCGTGGTGGGAGAGATGGTGTGGAGTCTGATCTGATATGTATCCCAGTCGGTCGTTTAATCATACAATTTCTCGTTTTTTTTTTGGGGGGGGGGGGTGGGTCATTATCAATACCTTTACCTTTATCAATACTTTTACCTTTAGTTTTATCACCACCTTCCATCTAAGTAACAAAAGCATTCAAGTCAAAACAAGATTAGATATTTATAAGAAAAAATATTTCTAAGCATTACAATAACCTACTCAATGTATTCCCAATTAGAAACTAAAGTAGAGAAAAAAATTCAACTATTCAATTAGAAGAAACATCCAAAGCATGACAATGAGATCTTCGAGTAAATCTTTTATAGACATCAGACAACCGATATCTCTTTGAACAGCACAACTCAAGACCAAGTAGATCAAAATAGCAGCATGGGTATTAAGCAATTGACTGAAACATACTCGCAATAACGGAAGGTCCTATTAAGCAATTGATTAAAACATTTAAGATCTCTATAAACTATCCATTGTAAGAACAAACCCAATTTCTTAAGAGTTAAATCCAACAACATAGGAAATATTAAAGCAAGATGTAAAACTGCAAGAAAAAAAAAGAGATGCCAAATTAGTTTTTTACCAATCAATCAACTATACCTCACTTCCAAACTAGCCAGAAAAAACTATATGAATTAATTTATGTATCCATCTGTTCTATTCGCTCGCATTTCATATCAATACTAGATAATTTTGCTGAGAAAACTACTAATTCTTCAAAAGTAGAGGTACTCAAATACCACACTTACAGAACAACCAAAATAAAGATTATTGGACAAGTCAGATATAAACAGAAAACCTCAATGTGGGCCTAAGTGTTGTGAGTGCCTCTAAAGAATGAGAAATTCCTTTACACCTCTACTTTCACCTATTCTACTGTTGGATTTCTAGATGTGTCAATGGTTCAATGGAGGATTACCTTGGTGAGATTGCAGATTAGATGCTAGACTTGTAACAACAAATGTGAGCCAGTATGCAAATGTTTACCCGTGAGGACTGTAGGAGATTTTGTCTAGTGAACTGCACGTGCCAGGCTTATACTTATATATGATGATTCTGGATGCTGGATTTGATTTTCTAGTCTCAAGAATCTCTAGGAGAACTACGCAGATGGATTCAATTCTGATGCTAAATTTTGTTTTATTAAATTTTTCATCCTATTTTAGATTTGTCTTGAAGAGGTACTCAAATACCACACTTACAGAACAACCAAAATAAAGATCATCGGACAAATTAGATATAAATAGAAAACCTCAATGTGGACCTAAGTATTGTGAGTGCCGCTAAAGAATGAGAAATTCCTTTACTCCTCTACTTTCACCTATTATGTTGCTGGATTTCTAGATGTGTCAATGGGCTAGGTTTTTATGGTGTTGTTGTAGAAGTGGACTAATTTATGATGGATTTTATGTTATACTATAGTTCAAATGTTGTTTTTTCTTTCTCCAACAAACCTATGTAATGTTTAAAGTTACAAACACTTTTCTTGAACTTGTAGGTGAATGCATGCTAGTCTCTCTTCCCCCTCCTCCCTTTCTATTATTTGCTGAACTTAGAAGCAGAATTCAGATTTTCAAATTTATTCTTGAGAAGGTCCCTTAGTTCCTTGGCAGCCTCCAACTATTTAGTATGAATTAGTTATGCACAAACAATGGGGTTTTCTAGTTTAAGATCGCTTTTCTCTCTATTTTTGGTTCAATGTTACAACAGTATTTTTACTTTTCACTTTACCCTCAACCAAATGAAGTAACAGCCATAAATCCAAAAGTTGTCCTCTCAAAGATGCGGAGGGAGGCAGTAAGAGGAAATCCAAAAAGAAGCAGATGGAAACACGACGATTTTATAAAAAGTAATGGAGACATTCATGAGACAGTAGTTAGGAAAAGTGGGAATCAGGTTACCTGCATAATCCTTAGCGTGGATGATTAGTGCAGTAGAGAAAGAAAAAGGCTGCAATGGAAATTCTTTTTTTTTTTGTGATGAGTCGGCTCTCCATCAGGAAAAACCAAAGTTAAATATCCAGAAAAGAGAACAAACCTGTGAGGGAGAAATAAAGCACAAAATAAGTAAGCATAACATAACAAAGAGATGATAAAGCACGAAGAAAATTACCGTGACAGAATATGAATTATTGACAGAGCCAACCTCTGCTTCAATCACACCAACGAATTATCGTAAGGTATTAGAGATACCAGCAACACTTCAACTTTAAATATAAATGATAATGGAGAGAAATTCAATAGAATGGTGAAAAATAACAATTAACAACAATGTATTTCAACCACAAAAGTATCAACCAATATGTTTCAAATCGTGAGTTGTAGGACCAGGCATAGGTAAAGGCTTCGTACGGGATAAGGTTTTGTCAATTCTGTTATTGATGAGCGGGCCTTATGTCGCAATATTACCTGGGAACACCCTCTTCGTGGTGACGAAGAGTGTTCTTCTTGGCCTCTCTGTAATAGTCTTAACAATCGATGATGAAAATTATTTGGTTTCAAAGTATTTGTTTTCACGGCTCTAAACTTGTCAAAAACTTTTATTTGTTATCCCTATTTACTTGTTTTGATCGTCATTTTCTGGATGCAAAGAATCTTTAACCAAGAGTTCAAGGGGTTGGAACGAGAGTTTTTTCTCTCGCAACCATTCAACATCAAATAATGTTCTCGAATCTAGGGATGAAGTGAGCACAGTTGTTGCCACTGTAGCACACATGATGGACTATCTGGGAACTACAGATAGCAGAACCAGTTCTTCTGAATCAAATATACTAGAAGGTATTTCATCTGACGGACATGCTGGGAAGATTATACCTGAGACTGGTGATATTAATTCGTCAAATGAGCATAATAGGCAATCCCCATGTTCAGCAAACTTTTGTTCAAACTAAGTCTTCTATGAGTCAAAACATTCTCTCTTAAAGGTAACTTGTCTTCTTTTAAGTGTTGCAATTCATTGTTGTCGCCAGGGGCGGCTCAAAGATGTTTGTGGCCTAAATCCAAATCATGATAAAAGGTCTAAATATATATATGTATATGCTTGAAGACCTTGTTGATTTTTGATAAAATTTTGTCAACTTCAATTTTGAAAGTGTTTTTTTTTTCTGAAGATGTAGTTATTATAAAAGTTGTTGACATTATTTTGTAAGCAATATATGAATTGGTAAGCAATAATCTAACTTCGTTATTTGATTGAGTATATTAATCATAACATTATCTTATACTTATACAAATTTTTTTAACAATTTAAATTTAAAAGTAAAGTTGAAACTATCAATATGAGTTGTTATTATGTTCTAAGGATTTTTGTTTTTGGTTAAGGTAATGCTTTTTTTTTTGTGTTCTCATAACCTGGTCATTTTAATAATGTCACTAAATAAAAAAGTCAAAAATAATTTTATATACTTTGAATAGTTTATCATTTTAAAGTAAATATACTTTTTTTATTTTAAAGTACTCAATTTTTTTAATAAAAGATATTTTTAAAATTATTATTAGTGAAAAATGGGGCCCCAAAAGCTTTTGCTTTAGTTTCTTTATGCTAGAGCCGGCACTGGTTATCGCTCCACCCTTCAATTATCTAAATTTAATGTAAATATTTAGGTACTATAGGTTGCAATTTTCTTCAGATAAAAAAAGCACAAAATGAAGTAAATTACGTCTGAATCTAGCCAAAGAAAGATCTGCAAGCAACATTAAGCATGTCGCAATGAAAAACATTAAAATAAGAGTGGAAAGGGACGGTAGGTACCTGAACGTCATCATAGCTACAACGATTGAAAAGCATGATATCGGTCTATCGTTTTAAAGTCATAAGGATCATCATCGAAATATAGTGCAAGTGCATATGTATTTCTTCCCTCTGCAAGTTATGACGATTAAACATTATATTGCATATAGGAAGACGACGTTGCAGCATAATACAAGAAAGAGATGATAAAGCACGAAGGAAATTCCCGCGACAAAACATATATCCTTGACAGAGCCAACCTCTACTTCAAGCACATCAACAAATTCCTGTAAGATTTTAGAGATGCCAGCAACACTTCAACTTACAAGATAGATGATAATGGAGAGAGATTCAATAGAATGGGGAAAAATAACAATTAACAACAATGTACTTCAACCACAAAAGTATCAATCAATTTGTTTCAAATCGTGAGTTGTAGGACCAGGCATACGTAAAGGCTTCTTATGGGATAAGGTTTTGTCAATTCTGTTATTGATGAGCGGGCCTTATGTCGTAATATTGCCTGGGAACACCCTCTTCGTGGTGATGAAGAGTGTTCTTCTTGCCCTCACTGTAATTGTCTAAATAATCAATGATGAAAATTATTTTGTTTCAAAGATTTGTTTTCACGGCTCTGAACTTGGGTTCTTAAACATCAGAAAATTTTATTTGTTATCCCTATTTACTTGCTTTGATCATCTTTTTCCAGATGCAAAGAATCTTTAACGAAGAGTTCAAGGGGTTGGAAGGAGAGTTTTCTCTCTCACAACAACTCAACATCAGAAATGTTCTCGAATCTAGGAATGAAGTGAGAACAAATATTGCCACTGTATCACACATGATGGACCATCTGGAAACTACAGATAGCAGAACCAGTTATGCTGAATCAAATAAACTGGACGATGTTTCATCTCACGGACATGCTGAGCAGCATATACCTGAGACTGATGATACTAATGCTTCAAATGAGCATAATTTATGGGTAATTAAGTTTGGTTCATATGTCTGCCAATGAACTTTTTATCAAAGTAGAGATTACTATGACACGCATATCAGTAACAATAGTAAAGGTTTTGCTGAACGAAAAAAACTTCTATTGAGCTTTTGATACACAATCAATGGAAAGCCAGGGCCTCTTTTTCTATGGTTAGAGAAACGTAAGAGTCAAGAGATTGATATTGGCTAGAGTATTTCTAACCTGTCGTATCAAAATAAACATGGTTATTAGACTTTTTGCATCCAAGATCATTTAATATTTGAATTTCTTCTTCAGATACTTTTGCTATGGAAGTTGAAAAAGAAAAGACATACCTGTTGAGAATCATCAATGTAGCTCTCAATGATGAGCTTCTTTTTTCCCTGGCTAACCATACCTTCACAGTGGTAGAAATTGATGCAGTCTACACAAAACCATTCTCCAAAGAGGCCATCCTGATAGTACCACGCCAGACTACAAATGTTCTGGTTCGTGCAAACCAATTTGCTGGAGGATACTTCATGGCTCCACGGGCCTCCATGGATGCTCCAGTCAGTGTCGAATTATATTAAGGGGTAATTCGTTTGGTTTTTTAACGGTGGCTTTTAAGTTAAACGGTAAAAGCTAAAAGTTTGGGACCCCCTATTTTTGGATTTGGATTTGTTTTGGTACTTTTTGAACTTTGAAGAATTGTTTTTAAGCACTTCTCTATATTACCCCAACCCTTTGAAAACTTTAAGGCAATCCAAACATCCACTAAGATACCGACTTACCAATGT
>JBCEWC010005755.1:0-24331 GCA_038996855.1 Solanum aculeatissimum | reverse complement strand
AAGGGGGAATAGAAATAGGTTGAGTATCAGGAAGGAGGTCTATACCAAAATCTATCTCCCTTTCGGGAGGGACACCGGGAAGGTCTTTTGGGAAGACATCTAGAAACACATTAACAACTGGAATAGACTCAATAGGAGGGACTATAGACTCCACATCATTGACTCTCACAATATGGTACAAGCACCCATTCTTGTGGTCCAGGAGTTTGTCGTTGTGTTTCCCACTGACCTTCCAGGTGTTCCTCATAATAGGAATATTGACTTTCCTAGAGCCAGACACTAAGCCCATCTACATTCCTCTATACAGTCTGAATTGAAGGAATTGAAGGAGCAACTCCAAGTCTTGTTGAGCAAGGGATTTATTCATCCTAGCATGTATCCTTGGGGTTCCCTAGTCTTGTTTGTGAAAAAGAAAGATGGATCTATGAGGATGTGTATTGATTACAGGCAGTCGAACAAGGTAATTGTTAAGAACAAGTATCCTCTTCCCTATTTTTATGACTTACTTGATTAGCTTTAGGGAGAGGCTTTGTTCTCCAAGATTTACTTAAGGTTTGGTTATCATCCGTTGAGGATTAGAGCATCAGATATCCCTAAGATAACTTTTTGAACCCATTATGGTCATTATGAGTTTTTGGTGATGTCTTTTGGGTTGATTAACGCCCCTGCAACATTCATGGACTTGATGAATAGGGTG
Organism: Solanum aculeatissimum; assembly: GCA_038996855.1. NCBI lineage: Eukaryota > Viridiplantae > Streptophyta > Magnoliopsida > Solanales > Solanaceae > Solanum > Solanum aculeatissimum. The sequence goes on along the minus strand of JBCEWC010005755.1, from coordinate 23,634 downwards.
TTTCCTCTGTACTTAGAGTCTTTTGTAATCATATTCATTGATGACATCTTAGTTTATTCCAAGATTGAGGTTGATCAAGTTTTTCACTTGAGGATAGTGCTACAAAGGTTGAGGGAGGAAACGTTATATGCAAAATTCTCCAAGTGTGAGTTCTGGCATAATTCAATTGTATTCTTAGAGCATGTGGTGTCCTAAGAGGGGATTAGAGTGGATTTGGCTAAGTTCAAGGCACTTAGAGATTCGACAAGGTCCACTTCAGCTACCGAGGTTCATAATTTTATAGGTTTAGTTGGGTATTATCGGTGGTTTATTCAGGGTTTTTCTTCCATTGTAGCCCTATTGACCAGATTAACTTAGAAGAATGTAGCCTTTCATTGGTCCGATGAGTGCGAGTCGAGCTTCCAAAATCTCAAGACTTTGTTGACTTCAACTCTCATTTTGACACTACCTGAGGCATGTGTAGACTTTATAGTGTATTATGATGCTTCAAGGGTTGATTTAGGTGGTATGTTGATACAAAAGGAGAAAGTGATTGCCTATGCTTTTAGACAATTGAAGGTTCATGAGAAGAACTATTCTATCCATGACTTAGAGCTAGCGGTTATGTGTTTTTGTGCTTAAGTTGTGGTGTCATTACTTATGTGGTATATATTGTGAGGTCATCACTAATCATAGGAGTCTTCAATATAATTTTAGTCAAAAATATCTACTTGAGGCAACGTATATGGATTGAGTTGCTAAAGGACTATGATTTCACCATATATCATCCAGGGAAGGCTAATGTGGTGGTCGATGCCTTGAGTAGACAGACTTCTAGCATGGGGAGTCTAGCCACCATTCAAGCCAAGGAGACACTTTTGACCAGGGATGTTTAACGTCTAGATAATGGTCTAGTTAGATTATAGCTTTCGGATGAGGGTGGTGTACTTGCTTTTATGGAGGCCCACTCTTCCTTGATGGATCAGATTCATGAGCGCCAGTTTGTGGATGAGAAGTTATGTCTCATCAGAGATAAAGTGACTAGAGGAGAGGCTAAGGAAATAGTACTTGATCCTGATGGTGTTTTAAGATTAAAGGTCGAATTTGTGTGCCTAAGGTGGGTGACTTGATTAGATTGATTCTTGATAAGGCCCATTGCACTAGTTATTCTATTCATCCAGAAGCGGCGAAGATGTATCACGACTTAAGTCAGTATTAGTTATGGTGTGGTATGAAGAAGGACATCTCAAATTTTATGTCCAAGTATTTAACTTGTCATCAGGTTAAGTGTGAGCATCAACGACCTGGAGGTGAGTTTCATAGGATGCCATTTCCTACATGGAAGTGGGAGCATATCACCATGGATTTTGTGGTAGGTTTGCCCACTACTGTGGGTAGTTATAACTCTATCTGGGTAGTTGTGGATCGATTGACTAAGGTTTCCTATTTCATTCCTATCAAGGTTAAGTATACAATAGAGTATTTGGCTGAGCTTTATATCAGTTAGATAGTTAGACTACATGATGTGCCTGTTTCCATCATCTTTTATCAGGGTTCACTCTTCACTTTACATTTTTGGAAGGCCTTGCAGCATGGTTTAGGTACTCAGTTTAATATGAGTTCAACCTTTCATCCACAGAAAAATAGATAGTCTGAGCGGACGATTCATATGTTGGAGCACATGCTTCGAGCATGTGTGATTGATTTTGGTGCCCATTGGGACCAACACTTGTCCTTAGTAGAGTTCACCTATAATAATAGTTACCGCTCCAGTATTTAGATGGATCCATTCAAGGCTTTGTATGGTAGACGATGTAGATCTCTGATTGGTTGGTTTGATTCCGCTGAGATGGACTCATTAGATACAGACTTTCTTAGGGATGCTATGGAGCCAGTTTGTATGATTCAGGGTAGGTTATTGGCCGCTTAAAGTTATAGAAGAGTTATGCAGATAGGAGTTTTCGAGCCTTAGAGTTTATGGAGGGAGATCATGTTTTGCTTAGAGTGTCACCCATGAAGGGTGTTATGCGGTTCGGGAAGAAAGAAAAGCTTAGCCCTCAGTTCATTGGTCCATTTGAGATTTTGGAGTGAGTAGGAGAGGTGGCCTATAGACTAGCCTTACCAACTAGCTTATCATCTGTGCATCCTGTGTTTTATGTCTGTATGCTTCAAAAGTACGTACCAGATGAGTCTCATATACTTTCATTTGATTAGGTGGTGTTGGGTCTAGACTTGCCATTTGAGAAAGAGCCTATAGCTATTTTGGATAGACAGGTTTGAAAGCTTAGAAACAAAGAGATTGCGTCCGTGAAGGTGCAATGGAAGAATCGTCCAGTTAGGGAGGCAACTTGGGAGATGGAGTCTGACATACATGCAAATTATCCTCATCTTTTTATTCTACCTTATGTTCGAGGATAAACATGATTTTCAGTGGTGGATGATGTAATGACCCATTAGTCTATTTCGAGAATTAGTCCTCTTGTTTTCCTAAAATATTCTTCTTGTAAATTTTAAATGGATATTTTGGGCTATTCACTAACTACTATTTTTTAATTTACGGGTAAGTTTCAATAATTAATATAAGTTGTGGGCGAAATGTTAATTTGTTTAATATATATAACTTGACCTATGTATTGAAATATGTTAGTAGGATTTAACAGTTTCAGATGAAAAATAAAATAAAAGAAAAAAGGTTACGAAAACTTACCTGTGGCATCACGATCAATTGACATCGATAAATTGATAAAGTTTCCTCTAGGTAATCATGCAATTTTAATGAATATTTTCTTTATTTCACTAAGGAATGTTGGTCAAGTAATTAAGTTAGCACTTAGGCACATATGAATGGTGGAAGGAGAATTGGAATTGTAGCGGAGAAAGTTGCAGAAGAATCTGCTGCATGTTGTAGCCGCCTTTGTCCTTTTCTTTGTATAACACATACTAATCTTAAATTAAAAAGAAAAAAATTTATGTGAGAAAAGTTTTCTAAGAACATTTATCACTTAAATGCTTTTTATATAATATATATATGCCCTTCCATCAATTCACACATTTGGTCAGTGCTTTTGGTTCTTCGTTACTATAGGGTACGGTACTTTATGTTTGTTTGGTGGTACACTTACTGTTAGATATATTTTGGGGGGTTTTTGTATTATATGAACAAAATTAGATTTATATTATTTGGAGGAATTAAGATTTAATCCTAGACTTGATTATAAAAATTCAGATGAGTTTTTGGGTCTAGGCTAGACATATAGTAGTTTAGGTGTTATTAGTTTCAAAATCTTATTGTGATTGTTATTTGACTAGATCGTGGTGCTACAGTTTTTATTCGAATAGAAAATACTCAAGTGTTTGATTGATTGTGATTTGACTAAGGCAAGTGGACTTTCAAAACTTTGTAATTCTCAAAGAATTCCCAAATTTCCTATCTTCTATGTGTGATGCACAAAATATTTATGATATCATAAAAATAGAGTGATTAAATGTAAATGTGAGTTGGTGTGGTGTTGTAACATTTGAATTGAATATGTGGTTAAGTGATGAGTATTCTATATTTAGATATATATTGTTGTGGTTGGTGATTATGAGTGGATTTATTTGTAGATTTCATCTCATGCTCATTCATTCCTTGTCACACATACTTGCATTAGTTTTGGATATTGATATGAGTGAGATAGTGACAAATTGGGGCTGAGGTCTTTACCGATCGAGATGTAATGCCGAGGTCATTGCCGATGAGATTGTGATAATGAGATCTTTACTAGTGATATTGTGATTCGAGGGTTTTACCGGTGATGATATTATGCTGAGGTCGTTACCGGCGATGTTGTGATGTTGAGGTTTTTGCCAGTGATGTTATGATCCAAGGTTATTGTGACATCCTTGCATATTTTTGTGTGGCATGATGTTATTTCTATGATTGACTGTATTATCACTTTTGAGTTGTGGCTTGTGATTTTAAACTATGGTACTGTAGAAACTATCCTTATTATGTATTATGTATTGGTGGGTTGAGCTAATTTTCTGTGTAGGTTGTAGTTGTGGAGGTCGGTTGGGATGAAAGGAGTTTGTGTATTCTATTGGACTTACTTTGTTTTGTTAGTTGACTTGCTGGGTACCGTGTGCTTTTGGTACTCACCTCTTGCTTCTACACTTGTGTAGGTTCTGAGCCCGGACAATGAATAGTATTTTTCCTTGATCATCCGAGGCTTCCTAGGAGATTTAGAGAGGTAATTGTTGTCATTTGGCTGACTCTCTTTTTTCTATATGTTTTATGCTTTGTTCTATTTAAGAGGAAAGGCAATTCAAACTTGTACTGCTTTGATTTTATATATTGCTAGTGGCTTGTACACATGACAACCAATCCTTGGGTGGTATTTAGGCTTGTGAAGTTTTCCACTTTTAGTTATCTATTTTATTTATTACTTCCACACGTTATTTCTCTTTTTCGTTGAGTTAAGGCTAACTTGTTCTGATGGGATTGAGCAAGTGTCATCACACCCATTTTTGGATCGTGACACCTTGCCACTTGCTCGTGGTCAAGGGATGTCACAATGCCTCAACCTTGCCACCTGCCCATGGTTAAGGGTATCATGATATCTCAGCCTTGCCACCTGCCTGTGGTCAAGGGGTGGTGCAATGCAACATGGAATAAATTCAAGACAATGATGCAATCCAAATATATATGTATATGTACAACATCATCATAATGTGAATATCGATACATGAATCTCAAGTAACCATATAGAATGATATCAAGTGTCACAACTAGTAATCAAATTATCAACACATCTCAGATCATCATAATTATATCAATATCCATGAATAACAATAATACTGGACCCCACTCGACCCAATTATGCAAGTATATTAATAATACCAAACCTTACTCATCCAAAATACACAAGTATATTAATAATATCGGACCTTAATCATCCCAAAATATACCAATAATCCTCAGAAGTATCTCATAAGCCATCAAATTACCACAATTACCCAATTGATATCACAAGTATCATATTATCACATAATCTCCCAAATTATCTCAATTCACAAGATGTCCTCTCAATTTATCAATAGGATCACAATTTACTCAATTTTCAACATAACCGGGATCACATTTCCATCAATAGTCCAACATATCAATTTATCTACTCATGATTCATTCTAGATCTCACAATTACCACATAAACATGATCAATAACTCGAATCCAATTCCAAAAAGGTTAGCCGAACCTACCTCAATGCGAAAACCATACTCAGATAAGCTTTCAATCAACTCAATCCACAAAACTATCCCCGAATTGATCAAACACTATCGAAAATAGATACTAATCATCAAGAGCAACATTTTAATACCCATATTGACATGAATTAAGCATAGGGCAAAATAGTCAAATTTAGGGCTAAAATTCAAAGTTCTCGAACTCCTTTTCAGATATGTTGTGACACTTTTGCCTTCATTTTTGGGAAGCACCACTACTTCCACCCACTTTGATACATAGTCCATACCCACTAGGATGTATTTGTTTCCACGTGAGATAACAAATGGTCCCATGAAATCTATCCCCCACATATCAAATAATTCTATCACCATGATGGGGTTTATGAGAAGCTCATATTTATGGGAGATACCCCCTTCTCTTTGGCATCTATCACATGCCTTGGCGTAATCATGGGAATCCTGGTGAATGGTTGGCCAATAGTAGCCACACTGCAAGATCTTATATGTTGTTCGCACTCTACTATAATGTCCGCCGACTAGGGATGAATGGCACGACTCCAAAATGCTAATTATTTCAACCTCAGGGACACAACGGTAAATGACCCCATCTGCATAAACACGGAACAAGTATGGATCATCCCAAAATAACTTTCACACATTATTCATGAACTTCCGATACCAGTGAGGTGTTAGGTTGGGGGGCACTATGTCATTTACCAAATAGTTCACAAAATCCGCAAACCAGGTTATCAAGTCATATGATGCTGCCAACACTCTCTCATCAGGAAAAGAATCATCAATCTCAACCCCATCATCACACTTTACCATGGCCTCATCTTCCAACCTAGATAGGTTATCTACAGCCTGGTTCTCTGTTTCCTTTTTGTCGATAACCTCGAAGTTAAACTCTTAGAGTAGGAGTATCCATCAGATCAATCTCAATTTTGCATCCTTCTTTGTCATTAAGTATCGTAGTGCCAAGTGATCCGTGTGTACAATAACTTTGGTCCCCAAGAGATAGGATCTAAACTTCTTAAATGCAAAAACCACTGTGAGTAATTCCTGTTCCATGATAGTGTAGTTCTTCTGTGCTATGTCCAGGGCTTTACTAGCGTAATATATAGAATGTAAGATCTTCTCTCTGTGCTATCCCAATACCATACCAAGTGCAACCCCACTGGCATAACACATGATCTCAAATGGCTTCAACTAGTATGGAGAGATAATAATAATGGTTGATGTCAACCTCTCCTTCAAGCTTTCAAACGCTCTATGGCATGCGTCATCAAACACAAACTTAGTCTCTTTTTTGAGAAACTTAGACAAAGGATGTGAAATCTTTGAGAAGTCCTTGATGAAGCGCCGGTAGAACCCTATATGTCCCAGAAAACTTCTCACCCCTTTAACAGAGATAGGTGGGAGAAACTTCTTAATCATATTAATGTTGGCTCTGTCTACATCAATACCCTTACTAGAAATTTTATACCCTAACATGATATGTTCTTTTACCATGAAATGACACTTCTCCCAGTTTAAAACCAGATGACATTCTTCGCACCTCTATAGCACAACCTGCAGATTCTTCAGACAATCTTCAAATGAGTTGCCCACCACGCTGAAGTCATCCATGAATACCTCAATTGTGTTTTCTACCATGTTTGAGAAGATGGACATCATATATCTCTGGAATGTGGCTAGTGCATTGCACAACCAAATGGCATCCTCTTGAATGTGAATATACCATAAGGGTATGTAAATGTGATCTTATCTTGGTCCTCTAGAGCTATGGAGATCTGATTGTATCTTGAGTAACCATTAAGGAAGCAAAACCATCCCTTTCCGTCCAATCGGGCTAACATTTGGTCCATAAATGGCATAGGAAAGTGATCTTTATCTATCAAATCATTGAGTTTCCTATAGTCCATACATACCTTCCTTCCTGTGACTGGTTGCACGGGAATCAATTCATTTCTTGCATTAGGGACCATAGTGATATCCCCCTTCTTTGGAACACATTGAACCAGACTTACCCATTCGTTGTCAGCTATTGGGTATATTACACCTGCATCCAACCATTTGATGATTTCCTTGCGCACGACCTCCTACATCCAATCATCTGTTCAACACTCGACTTGTAACCTTTGACCAATTGGATCTTATGAGTGCATACCCTAGGTGGAATGTCGATGATGTCTGCTATTGTCCATCCTATAGCCCTCTTGAACTACTGTAGCACTTTGACTAATACCCTCTCCTGTTCATTTGTTAGGTTCGCTGCAATTATGATTGGCAATGTGTTGTTAACACCCAAGAACACGTATCTTAGATGGGTCAGAAGGGATTTTAGTTCTAGCACTGGTAGTTCTTCTATAGAGGGTTTTGTGGGTTCTTTCATCATAGTTTGGGATGCCGTCACTTTCAAAGTTCATTAGTACCGCCTCTAAAGTGTTGACACCCAACGTCTTCCATTGGAACCTCTGGTTCCTCCTCATCTTACGCGTGGTCCAGGGCATCCTAAACCATCCTCACCTATACTTAAGTCCTAAAATAAACAAAAACAACAAAAAGACATAACATAAGAGAGATAAGAGCTAATCCCCCAAAATCACTTTAATTAACCAAGTCTAGCGATATTTCCAGGCAACGGCGCCAAAATACTTGATGTCTCTGAAGCCACACCTTATTTTTGAGGTGAAGAGGTCGTTGTCAAGTAATTAACTTAACCGAGGTTAGGATCGATCCCTCAGAGAATATGGTAGACTCAAAAATTAATTCAATGTAAGTCAGGAATGATTAACCTATTATCTCCCGAAAAGGGGGGTTTTGCAAAGTAAAATAACTAAACTAAATAAATGGAGGTGATGTGAAATCATTAGAAGAGCTAAATAGGATGATGTGTTCCACATGAATCCCTAACTTAGTATTATCGGATAAATACAACTTTTTCCAGTGTGTAGGTGTAAGACAATAAGTTAGGTTCACCTAAACCTTTGATCCAGCAAATAGGTAAATTTTATCTCAAAACTTGATCCATCTTCATGATGTGACTTTACTAACCCTTACTTTTATTCCAGTATAACCTCCCTTTGATCTGCTTTGGTTGATTAAACGAGAATATCTCAATCGAATCCTTTTAACTACTCCTTTTCCTATTCATCACTTCCTTGATTTGACAAGTAACACTAGCGGAGTTCTAACGTAAGCATCTGTTAAAAAATAGTTAAAGTGAGGAGGATTAATTAATACAACCTAACACACCTTTCAAGAATTACACACTATCCAATTTTACCTTGTTAGTTCTTCATAGTTTCCACAACCCTAGTTGTGAATTTAGCTATGTATGATCAGTATAAATGCAGAAATTATTAAGTAGAATAACATAATTGAGCACTTACACAGATGAATTAAGAATATAAAATCTAACTCTTCAATTATAATCACAAGGTTGAATAAAGAACACACTCGAATATTTTTTCCTCTCAAAATATGCTAAATCCTAAGTGTATCCTCTAAAACCTTATTCAAACTACGTGACTGCGGGAAACTTAATGAAAAATAACCTAAAAATCTATTTATAATGTGTAAAATACAAAACCAAAACTAAATAGGAAAACTGTGTCAGCACCATCTATGAATGGGTTCACGACTCGTGCTTCACTCTACTGCCCGTACATTTAGATTTCGTAGATTGTAACTAGAATTTGGAGACTACTTCTATGAGACCTTTCCACGGGCCGTGTAAGCTTCTATGACCCATAAGAGGTTTCTTCTGATGAATTTTCAGAGCTTCTCCACTTTTTGATCCTCAGGGAATGAGCACACTCTACAACTCGTGGATTAATCTACGATTCTTCTGCGTCCTTCGTAGAGTTCACTTCAGAAATTCACCCTTTACTAGAAATTGACACGCGACCCCTTCTACGATTTGTGAACCTTTCCACAACCCATAAAAGGTCCGTGGATCCTTAAGTTTTGTTGTTTCAGCCCTCTTCATCCAAAAATCATGCCAACACTGTAATCCTGCAAAACAAATACAAAACACAAATCAAACCTACTAACATCGCTTTTAGAACACATAAAATTCTAAGTTTTAAGCATCAAAGTATTGCATGTCTGCAACACATCACTTACTCGCTGTCAAGGGATTATAAAGTATGAGTTTAACCCTTGTCTCCTACTCGGGTCATGGGGATGGTACAATTGTGGAAGATATTGCCCTTACCTCTTACTCGGTTCAAGGGGTGATACAATACAATATGATATAACACATGACAACAATATTCACTCAAATATGCGCACAAATATAACATCATAATGAGAGTAATACAGTATAACTCTCACATAACATGGAAAATAACATCAAGTATCTCGATCTATAATAATATCTCAGGTAATCATAACCATATAATGGTCAAGTATGCCAAAATTACCAAACCTCACTCGTCCCAAAAATATAAACCCCTCATCATTATAATAAAAAAATAATTATATCAGAAGTACCAAACCTTACTTGTCTCCAAGGTATATATATATGGTTATCAAAGTGCCTCATTAACCATCAAGGTACTAAAACATTTCTCCCAAATAGCATCACAAGCCTCAATTTATCATAATAACATCTCTCAGGACCTCAACCCACGAGTTTCTATCTCAGATTAATAATAGAGTCATAATTACTCATAATTTGGCTTAACCAGATTCATATTTCCATCAATATCTCCTCTAATCAACATAATAACTCATGAATCAGTCTATATATCACAATTACAACATAAACATGATCAATAACTCAAATCTAGTCCCAACAAGGTTAGCCGAACCTACCTCAATGCCGAAACTGCACTCGGACAAGCTTTCGATAAACTCAATCCACAAATCACTCTACTAATTCAATTAACCACTATCAACAATAGACACTACTCATTAAGAGGATCATTTTGAAACCCATATTGGCATGAATTAGGATTAGGGGAAAATGGTCAACTTTAGGGCTAAAATTCAAAGTTTTCTAATCTAAAAATTGACTTTAAAATCAAGTTCTATGCGAAAAAGGAGTCCTTGGGTGAAAATCCCATAAAATAGAGTTTAAAACAAGTGAGAAATTGATATTCAAAGTTTAGAAATCATAGCAGGAAAATCCCCAATTTTGGACATCTAAAATCATGGAGTTTAGGATGAAATCAAGATAAAACTTATGGAAAATGATTAATATAATGTTAAAAATACTTACCCAACAAAAATCTTTGAAAAATTCTTCTTCAAAATTGCCTCAAAAAGCTTGGAAGTTTGAAAATGGGTTAAAAAGGTGTGTTTAGGATTTTAAAAACTGAACAATGAAATGCTCTCCGCGAATGTAGGGACCAAGTCCGCGAACGTGGAGCCTAACCAAGCCCAACTCTCTGAGAATGCAGGGACTAGGTATGCAAACATAGAGCCTAATGGTACACCACTCCGCGAACACGGGGACCAAGTTCACGAACGCGGAGAAGAACAGTATCTACATCAGAAGACATCAAACACCAACAACAAAGTCCAAATTTTCTACTCGGAATGAACCTCCAAAACTCATCCAACCTCAAAATTTGACAAAACAAATATGTATCAATACCAGAAACATAGATTTGGACTCAATCGAATCATCAGAAATCAATTTTAAGGCCTTCTCACTACATTTACCAATTCAAGTCAATAATTCTAGTTTAAAACTCAAAATATCAAAATTATCCTCGACAACTCCAAAAAATATTCTAAGACCATTTCTAGAGTTGATTTCACCATCTGAAACTACTAGGATTGTCGGAGTTTCGATCTGAGCTTTTGAACTCTGAATATTGACCAAAGTCAAACTTTGGTTCTAAAACAACTAAAATCACAACTTTGGGCCTAAAAATCTCATTGTTATTCCAAATTAAGTTATGTAACTTCTCATAGACCAGTTTTGATATTTCAAAGCTAATAAAATCAACAGATCCCCGATCTGACATCAAAAACTTAGAATGATATAAAACTCACTTTTTCAATAACTTAAGCTTCCAAAAAGTTCCAAAACTCAAATTGTCTATTTTAAAAACTCTTGGATTTTAGTTTCAACAATTTAAATAGATCAAAATAGGCCAAAAACAACTTAAAAAAGGTTAAAATAGTAATTTTTACGTATAAGACCAAAAATGATCGACCAGGTCATTATAGGTTTCATCTAGTTAACCCAGAGTTTTAGAAAGTAGCCTCTTAACCTTATTTTACGAACACCGTTCTACAACCTATAGTTTTATCTATGGGTCATAAAAATCCTTCATAAATCCACCCCATACTTGAAAATTTTATCTTTCAGAATCCCAAACTACAAAACCCTTTTATGACTCATAAATCAGACCATGTTTTGTACATGGTTTCGTCTGATTACACTCTTCAAAAGTTCAGATACTTGATTTTGTCCTCTAATCTATGGGTCATTATTTACGATTTATAGTTCCCTTTATGAGTTGTACAACCCTTTGTATAACAACCTTCAAACCTTAAAATTTCACCAACTGTTTGACCCATCTACGAGGCTTATTCATGACTCATAAATCCAACCACATGTCATAGATTAGCTCATACATTCTTGCACCAGAACTCAATTATGCATTTTCTTTCTAAATTCTGACTTTTCAACATGCAGGACCTTATAATTATCCTCAAATAATAATCTTGAAATGATCCTCAACTATCAATAATGGAAAGTATTCACCAAAAAGAGTCCAACGATACTCATATTGCAAGGTTTCAAAATCGAGGTCAAAATCATTTAAAAAATTACTTCAAAATCAACAAGGGTAAAGGTGAAAATTTATTTAAAAATCAGATCCTACAAGTCAAAAAAAATTCATGATTAAAACTTCCACTAAAGTAGCAGGAAATAGATTCAAAATAATAATTTTACCCAAAGTTCAATTTCTTGATGAAACCATAAAAATTGAGGTTTAAAACCAAAAATTAGAACTTGAAATTATGAAATAACTGATATAAAAAAAGATTTTAAGCTAAAACTACTTACTCAATGAATTTACCTTGAAAAAATCCCTTAAAATTACCATCTCCAAGCTCCAAAAGTTAAAAAACAGTGAAAATGGATGGTTTCCTAACTAAATACTATTTTAGACATGAAATGTACATCAAAATCGTAGGTGTCACACCCTTAAAGAAGGGTAGGCGCGACTGACACTTGATACCATCATTAGCCGAGTAAGCCACTGAACATGCCAGTTAACTAAACTAGGGGCTAAAAGATCGAGCAACCTAACATCTGAAAAACTAAGCCTAGATCGTTTGTGCCATGACCTGCTTAATAGTAAACCAAGCACATCAAGATAGGTAAGCCAAAATGATAAAGTACTGGCTAGCCGACAAGGTTGTAACAATAGAGGTACAATCACACACTATACATACCAATCCTATGACTGAAGACTAAAAGGTACAAGAAAACCAACCCAAAATAACATGTCCAATATAGCCTCTAAGAGAGTCATTAGTACTGCCGGGACAGGGCCCCGACTATACCCAACTGTATAACAAAAAGTAAGCATCTTGTGGAAGATCTAGGAAGAGGTGGAGCTTACCAACACACAGTTGAACTTGGCTTCCAGTGGAGGGGGTCAATCAGAATCCTTACCTGAATCTACACGCACGAAATAAAATGCACCGTCCCCATGCAATGAGATATCAACACGAATAAACATGTACTGATATGTAAGCACATGTAACTAAAACTTAGGTAACCTTCATGGTCAACCCTCAGCCTTTTAGTGATCAAATATGCATGGTGTCCTCGAATATTCGCATGTCATAAATACACATATATAGATGCAAATGCATGACATACCCAACCAAATGCTAGCAATGGTGGTCCTTTCCAGGAGCTACCTGACATCATATCTGCCAACCTGTGGCTATCCGTATCATATACATATATATAGTCAATTGGGTAAATAGGCCCCATACCTCTGATTATAGCTCGAAGTCCATGCATAACGTGCCATGTATGATATGAATGTTCATGAAGATGCTTCACATAATGCTTATACTTTGTTCCATGTCAATTAGTAAAAGAAAGTATTTTAAAAAGAATCAAAAGCATTAGTAGTTTAAATAGGAGCATTATATTGGATATTATTGTAAATACATGTGTTATATGTGTAACGTGCCTTTATTTTTAGTGATACCAAACTAACAAGTGCAATACGTCAACACAAGGACAGGTAGTCAAGAAAACTAATAAATTAATATATAGATATTAAATGTCTAGGTTGAGCAAACAAATGAAATATCAACCTAATACTATCATGAGAATAATTCAGCTGTGATCCCAATGCCTTTTACAGAAGGTCTTTCTAGAAACAAAATAGTAAAATATTACATTTGACGTTTTAGGAATTTCTCAGATTTTGTGCTAAAAAAAGGGATGGGACTTATCCATAACATACCTTTCCAACGGACATCCAAATGCCCGAAGTTTCTTTAAGAGTTGCTCCTCACGTCCTAAGCTTTGCAAAAATTACATATGTACTTACAAACATATATAAACAGTCCATAAATTGACATTAATGGCCGGATTTACCATATAGTGTTTACGCGAGGAAATGTCCGTATAACTTTATCAAAATGGTTGTAAACAAGCCCCAAAACAATTACCTGAACAAAACAGCTGAAAATAAACAATAACCAGCAAGAATACCACTTTTGTAAAGTCTAAAAACATCCCCAAACATAGCTAATAAGAGAAGAAAATAATTACAAAGCGTAAGGCACACATTTCTAGGCACGCAAGTGAATTTTATTAGTAAAAATGCGAAGAACTTGCCTAAATCACTTAGGGTGCTTGTGGGAGCTTTCTCTTCAGTTCCTAATCTATTTTAGGATGCAATTTCTTCATTTTCAGCTTTAAAACATTAAAATAGCCGACATATAGTTGGGTTTGACCCGACTCGGCCCATGACCCAGTTTTCTGCTCGAGCAGTTGCGGTAAAACTCTCATAACGTTTTATTATAAAGTTGTATTGATGCGCGGTTTTATGTGTTAAAAACTAGACTTGTAGATCTTAAATTTAATAGGTCATTACCTTCTAACTGTTTATATTTTCGGAGATATGATCTGATATATTTGACCCAAATTTAAGAAGGATTTCTTAAAGAAGCTTACAGTAACTTTGGCCAAACTTTATCTTGCAACCTTCTTGAGTCTGAAACTTAAAATATAAACTTTGGGATATTAAAATACCCCTTAACAATTAATTAATATCAAATTATGCACTCTTAGTCTCATCCGAGAAGTGAAACTCAATTTAAATCTTCCAAAAAGAGCAAAGTGCCACTTGGGCGATCTCTCTAATCCCGAATATGCATTTAGGAGATTCCTTTAACTTAAAACTTTAATCCCTTGATATTACCACCTATTTTTCGCCTTATTACCCTTAGGTTTGATACAGAGTCATATATGCCTTATACAACATTCAACAATATGTATATTATGGAAGACGAGAAACACGGGGTCTCACAGTCTCCCCCCTTAAGAGCATTCATCCGCGAATGTTTCAAGGAAGACCCTTGGTAGCATTACTCTCTACCACAATGTAAATTTTGAGGATATACTTGTTACCTTTGCAAATCATAAATTGACTTCCAAAAATTCTAACTACTAGGTTTCGCACAACTATTTCGCGATAAAATATACAAATTACACTTCCAAATTCTTTGAAATTTAAGTTACTGTAAACAAATAATTGCCAATTTTGAAATGTGATGCACCTTAAGTGATAAATAGCTAAGGGTACCTTTTTATCATTTTCCCTTCGGTTTTCCAAGTTATTTCCTCACTATTATTGTCCCGCCACAACACTCTCACGGAGGTCACTTCTTTATTTCAAAGCTTTCTCACTTGTCAATCTAAAATAGCCATTGGTACCTCATCACAATACATATCTTTAGTGATGTGAATATCCTCAATATGAGTAATACGCAAAGGATCTCTAATGCACTTCCGCAATATAGACACATGAAACATCGAATGAACTGCTCCGAATTCTAAAGGCAAATCAAGCTCGTATATATGTCACCTTGCTAAACTTCGAATAATCTAATATGGTCCCACATACCTAAGACTGATCTTCCCTTTATTTTCTAACCGCCTGACACCCTTCATAGGTGATACTTTTAAGAAAATTCAATCTTCTACGTCAAACTCTAAGTCTCATCATCCAACGTCCATATAAAACTTCTATCGACTCTGGGCCATTTACAATCGGTCTCTAATAAGTTTCACATTTTTATTGCTTGCTGAAGTAGATTAGGGCCTAGCAACTTTGCCTTCCCAACCTCAAACCAATTGATCGGTGACCTATATCTTCGTCTATATAGTGCTTCATAAGGAGTCATTTGATTACTAGCTTGAAAGTTATTATTATAGGTAAACTCGATAAGAGGTAGATGATCATCCCAACTTTCTTTAAAGTCCAGCACATAGGCAACCAACATATCCTCAATGGTATGAATGGTACTCTTTGCTTGCCTATCAATTGTAGATGAGAAACGGTGCTAAGATTTACTTGAGTGCCTAGACCTTTCTGAAAAGACTTCCAAAAATATGTTGTAAATTGAGCCCCTTTATTAGAGATAATAGATAATTGAACTAGGAACTCCATGAAGGCGAACAATTTCTTAAATGTAAAGCCTAGCATAATTATTCGCCAAATATGTCATTATTAATGGCAAGAAATAAGCAGATTTTATCAGCCTATCAATAATTACCCAAATAGAATCGTACCTGTGTGGAATACAAGGTAAACCAGTGATGAAGTCCATATTTATCATGTCCTATTTCCATAGTGAAAGTTAAATATACTGATCTAGACCTCCAAGTCTCTTATGTTCTTCTTTAACTTGCTGGAAATTGGGGAATTGGGCTACCATCTTTGCAATATCTTTTTTTTCCATTCCACCAATAGATTTGTCAAAGGTCACTATATATTTTGTCACTCCAAGGTGGGCTGAATATCTAAAATAATGGGCTTTAGAAAGAATCTTAGCACGGAGCCCTCTGATGCTTGGCAAACATAAGCGGCCCTGCTACATAAGAATTATATCCTTAGTTAGTTCAAATAAAGGGTTTTGCTGTTGTGGAATACCTTCCCTCAGTGTCATAAGATCAAGATCATCGTGCTGTCGCTCTTTTACTTTAGTAGTAAAGGAAGATTTTGTTGTATTATGAATGGTTACACCTCAATCCTCTACATCTACCAATCACACTTGCAAACTAACTAGTTGACATAGGTCTTTTGTCATTTTAGCCTTATCAGCCTCAATATGGCTTAGACTGTACAAGGAATTTACACTAAGTACCTCAACAACAACATTAGCTTTGTCGAGATGGTATAAAATATCAACATCATAATTCTTTAGTAATTCTAGTCACCTTCTTTGTCGTAGGTCCAACTCTTTCTGCTTAAATAAATAGTGGAGGCTCTACTGGTAGGTAAAAACATCAATATGAATTCCGTATAGATAATGGCGCTAAATCTTTAAGGAAAAATAACTACGATGAGCTCAAGATCATGAGTAGGATAGTTTTGTTCATGTTTCCACAACTGTCTGGAAGCATATGCGATAAACCAACCATGCTTCATAAGAACACAACCTAGGCCACTTCTTGAGCCATCACAATATATCCCATAACCTTTGGTTCCATCCGGAAGAACTAAGATAGGTGCGGTGGTAAGCCTTTCCTTTAACTCTTGAAAACTCTGTTCACATGCTTCAGTCCATTAAAACTTAGCTGCTTTATACGTCAATATCATCAGTGGCGCAGAGATAGAGGAGAACCCCTCAACAAACCTCCTATAAAATCCTGTCAAGCCGAAGAAGCTATAGACCTCTGTTGGATTGAAGGGTCTTATCCAGGATATTATTGCTTCAATCTTCTGGCCATCGACCTTAATACCATCATCTGTAATGAAATGGCCAAGAAAAGCTACAGAAGTTAACCAAAATTCACATCTAAAGAATTTACAATATAACCTATTATCCTGGAGAGTCTGTAATATAGCTCGTAAGTGTTCTACATGTTCAACTTCTGACCGTGAATATATCAAGATGTCATCAATAAATACAATCACAAATTCATCCAAGAATGGTCTAAAAACCTTATTCATTAGATCCATAAAAATTGTTGGGGCATTTGTAAGCCTAAAAGACATGAAAAGGAACTCAAAATGTACATACCTCATCTAAAATGTTGTCTTTGGGATATCAACATCCCTGACTCACAACTGGTGGTACCTGAATCATAAGTCAATTTTTGAAAGGCATTTGGCACCCTGCAACTGGTCAAAAACTCATCAATCCATAGAAGACGATAATTATTCTTGATAGTGACTTTATTTAGCTATCTGTAATTGATACACATCTGTAAGGAGCCATCTTTCTTTCGAAAAAAGAGCACTAGAGCACCCCAAAGAGATGTGTGTGGCCTAATAAAGCCTTAATCGAGTAAATGTTTCAATTTTCCTTCAATTCCTGTAGCTCTGCAGAAGCTATTCTGTAGGAGGAAATGGATATAGGCTGCGTGTCAAGAAAAACATCTATAGAAAAATTGATATCTCTTTCGGGGGGAATCCATGGGAACCTATCAAGGAATACCATCACAAATTAATTTATAATACGGACTGACTTAAGGGTCACTTGCTAATAAAATGTCCCTTCTGCCCATAATAGTAACATGCACCTGAACCCTCCCTGCACTCCCAGTGTGAAGCTTACCACATTGTATACATGGAGGAGTGGGTTATCTCATTTATGTAGAGCACTCATGTTAACGACGCATAGACTGGCCTAAACTTTGCCCAGGTCTGGACTGAATATAATGATCAAATCACTGGCCCTGTGTCTATGGTGGGAAATTACCTATTAACCACGGTAGATATATATGAAATGGGGGACTAAAATCACCCCATGTATCTCTATAAGACCCCATAGTACGAGCCCTCTTATTCTGCTCCCTGTCTCTGTGGGTATCTCGAATCTGATGAGAAAGGTCCTCCATAGTTTGAGCAAAAACTTGTATGCAAGAAATATCTACACCATCCTGTAAAGATGCTATCCTGTAGTCTCTAATCAAATGATCCCCCCAAACTATTCATATAATGATAAACTCTGGCGCTCATGATACATACAATATCTGGTGCATATCTAGCCAAAGAATTAAACCTAAGGCTATACTCCCTTATTCTCATATTCCCTTGCCTTAAATTGATAAACTGGTTAAGATGGGTCTCTCGAACCTCCTGTGGCAAGTAATGGGCTACAAATGCCTAAGAGAAGTATTCCCACTCTATTGGCAGGGCATCAAGCCATCTGGATCTCTCCTATGCCTCGTACAACAAGATGGCGACATCACATAGTCTAAATAAAGCCAACTCCACAACCTCGATGATGGAGGCATATGTCAACTTCATACTCTCGTACCTTTGAGCTTTTGTTTGATCCCTTATGGCATCTATTCTTGCCTCTAGTTGTCCCTCATAAATAGAAACCATCTTGGTTAGTAGCTAAACTACCTCCCTCATCCTCTGTTCCCCGATCTCTGGTAGATCTAGGGGGTACTGGATGTCCTTGGGCTTTAACAGGTGCTAGTGAATCTAGTACTATGGATACTTGAGACTCTATGTGTGCCTCTATGGGGATTATATTCCCCTGACTTGGCGATGAATGATCGGTACCTTCTCTCTTATCCATATTTATCGCATGTCATGCCATCGCATGAGCGTAGGTAGCTCATTAAATAAAAACCATAACGCACAATTTAGATTACATATCTCCCTATAGCTTTGCTCTATAGCACGATCTATTAAGAGAAAGAATTGTAACCATCCCTAAATACCTCGTAGCCTCTTGATTATAAGTGTGGTGCACGACACACCCATAAGAAAGACTCTACTAGACACGACATTGTGGGACTCCTTGGGAAATAACCTACTCTGATACTATGTTTTTGACACCCTAAAAGAAGGAGAGGTATGATTGACACTCAATACCGTCATTGACCGAGTAAGCCACTGAACATACTAGTTAAATAAACTAGGGGCCAATGATCGGGCAACCTAGCATCTGAAAAACTAAGCCTGGACCGTTTGAGTCATGACTTGCTTAACAGTAAACCAAGCATGTCAAAATAGGTAAGCCAAAATGATAAAGTACTGGCTAGCTGACAAGGCTGCAACAAAAAAGGTACAGTCACACACTATACATACATACCAATCCTATGACTGGAGACTGAAAGGTACAAGAAAACCAACCCAAAATAACATGTCCATAATAGCCTATGAGAGAGTCACTAATACTGTCAGGACAGGGCCCCGACTATACCCAATTGTACAACAAAAAGTAAGCATCCTATGGAAGCTCCAGGAAGAGGTGGAACTTACCAACTCACAGCCAAACTGGGCTCCTAGTGGAGGGGGTCAATCAGAATCCTTACTTGAACGCAAAAATTAAATGTAGAGACCCCAAGCAATAGGACGTTAGTACGAATAAAAATGTACTGGTATGTTAGGCAGAAAGTAAAATCATAGATAACTGTAGTAAAAAAGGTGATAGAAATACCATATATAACCAAAACTTAGGTAACCTTCATTGCCAACCCTCAGCCTCCTAGTGATCAAATATGCATGGTATGCTCGAATAATCAGATGTCGTGAATACATATATATATATAGATGCAAATGCATGACATACCCAACCAAATTCTAGCATTGGTGGTCCTTTCCAGGAGCTACCCGACATTATAGCTGCCAACCTGTGGCCATTCGTATCATATACATATATATAGTCAATTGGGAAAATAGGTCCCATACCTCCGATTATAGCTTGAAATCCATGCATAACGTGCCATGTATGATATGAATGTTGAATGCACATAGTAGACCATATCATGAATTTAGCCAATCTTGGCTCATTGGTACACTTATTCTCATAACATCATAATCATTGTCATAACATATACACATGACCTGTGGGGTCTTACACATCTTTTGAATACGTTTGGGAACTTAATTTAACATTTAGAATAAGACCTTAACTCTGAAAATATTCATGAAGGTGCTTCACATAATGCTTATACTTTATTCCATGTCAATTAGTAAAAGAAAGTATTTAAAAAGAATCAAATGCATTAGTAGTCTAAATAGGAGCATTATATTGGAGATTATTAGAAATACATGTGTTACTTTCTAGGTGCTTCAATTATGAACTTAATAAGGAATAAGGACTTATCCTGAATACTACATTCCCCTTGTAATGTGCCTTTATTTTTAGTGACACCACACCAACAAGTGCAACACCTCAACACAAGGACAGGTAGTGAAGAAAATTGATAAATTAATATATAGATATTGAATGTCCAGTTTGAACGAACGAATGGAATATCAACCTAATACCATCATGAGAATAATTCAGTTATGATTCCAATGCCTTTTATAGAAAGTCTTTCTAGCAATAGAATAGTAAAATATCGCATTTGACGTTTTAAGAATTTCCCATATTTTGTGCTAAAAGAAGGGACGGGGCTTAGCCTTAACATACCTTTCCAACGGACGTTCAAATGCCCAAAGTTTCTTCACGAGAGTTGCTCCTCACATCCTAAGTATGAAAAAACAACATATGTGCTTACAAGCACATCCAAACAGTCCATAAATTGACATTAATGTCCAGATTTTTCATATAGTGTTTACGTGAGGAAACGTTTGTAGAATTGCATCAAAATAGTCATAAAAGAGTCCCAAAACAATTACCTGAAAAAACTAGCTATAGATATATAATAACTAGCAAGAACACCACTTTTTCAAAGTCCAAAAATAGCCTCAAACATTGCTAATAAGAGGGGAAAACAATTGCAAAGCGTAAGGCACATATTTCTAGGCACATGGGAGAATGTTAACGATAAAAATATGAAAAACTTACCTAAATCACTTAGGGTGCTTGTGGAAGCTTCCTCTTCAGTTCCTAAACTATTTTAGGATGAAAATGCTTCATTTTTAGCTTTGAAATATCAAAATAGCTAAAATATAGTTGGGATTGACCTGACCCGACCCGTGACTCAGTTTTCTGTTTGGGTAATCACAATAAAACTCTCATAACGTTTTATTATGAAGTTTTATTGATGTGCAATTTTATGGATTGAAAACTAGGCTCGTAGATCTTTAATTTAATAGGTCATGACTCTTATAACTCTTTATATTTTTGGAGATATGATCTGATATATTTGACCCAAATTTAAGAAGGCTTTCTTAAAGAAGCTTACAATAACTTTGGCCAAACTTTATCTTGTAAGTTCCTTAACTCTAAAACTTAAAACATGAACTTTGGGATGTTAAAATACCCCTTAACAATCAATTATTATCAAATTATGCACTCTTAGTCCCATCCAAGAAGTGAAACTCAATTTAAATCTTCCAAAAAAGGCGAGGTGCCACTTGGGCGATCTCTCTAATCCCGAATATGCATTTAGGGGATTTCTTTAACTTAAAACTTTAATCCCTTGATATTACAATTATCCTTAGGTTCGATCCAGAGCCATATATGCCTCATAAAACATTCAAAAATATGTATATTATGGAAGACGAGAAACATTAGGTCTCACAGTAGGCCACTAAGACCCATGATCATGGATCCCACGGAGAAATATAGATCATCATAGCATCCATACTCACATGATCATGAATAATAGAGGAAGGTATGTATCACGAATGTTGGATCCCTACCGTGATTGAGAAGACCAAAGATAAATACTCATTGCGAACGCAGAGCAAAAGTCACAAACATGAAGAAGAAAAATACCTAACTAGAAACCAACAACAACCCAAAATCAAAATCTTCTATTGGACCCTTAGGATTCAATTAGGACTCCGTACACATAAATCATATATACTTTTTGTAACGATCCTAAATTTTTTGAACTTTACAAAGGTTGGTCTAGGTTAGGGTTAAACTGGTTGTGGTTGAATTTTGGTAACCATGGGTTGTATTTAAATGGCCGAATTCAAAATGGATTGTTTGGTGAGATTGTAAGGTCGGTTGGGTAGTGAACTTTCAAAGATCATAACTTTTGGTATGGGTTGAACTGTATGGGATGTTATATAACTAATTGAATATCTTTGAGTTATATTCGCAACGCAACTGGTTTTACTCAATTCAGAGTTCGTATGGAAAGGTTATGGCCAAAAGAGTGAGACTGCTCGTAATTAGAAGGACGCTGGGAACAGAGTTCTGGAATTGGGTTAAGGAATGGACCACGAACCGTTTGGTGGTCCACGGTCCGTAGGGGTGCTCGTGTGGTGGTCCAGTGAGCTCCTGGAGGCTAGGCTCCCAGCCATGGATCAAGTAAAGTCCCACGGATCACCTCACGGTCCTTGTGACCCTTCACGGTCCGTGAGAGGTCCCGTGGAGTGAGGCAGAATGTTGGCTAAGGTTTAGGGATAGACTCTGGACCAAGTGATGCTCCACGGACCAGTACACGATGCGTGTTCAGCTACATGGTCTGTAAGTGTAACAATCCAAAACTTTTCTAAATCTACTTATGGTTGGAATTCTATGATGTAATACAAGTCATGGTTGAGTTTTGGTAGCAACGGGTTGAGTTTAAGTGGCCGAATACAAATTGGGCTAGTTAGTGGCCTAGAGGGATAGTTTTGGCAGTATACTTAAAATAGTCATTACTTTTGATGTAGGCTGAACCATGTGAGCGGCTACATATAAAATTGAATCTCCTTGCGTTAGCTTGTCAACACAACTAGTTTTACTCAATTTGGAGTTCGGATGAGGGAGATATGGCCCAAACAGTGAGACTATCTGAAATTCAGAAGCCATTGGAGATAGGCTCAGAAAAGTGGCCAAGGACAGGGCCACGAGCCGTGAAACTTTGCATGGCTCGTCAAAGGTGGCCTGGAATCATCCCTAAGCCAAGTCTAAGTCAACGAGACCTTGGACGGTCCGTTTGGACCTATACGGCCCGTGTACTGCCTCGTGAAGTGAGGCAGTAGCTTGGCCAAGACAAGGCTAACTTTTGGAGGCTAAGTATGGTTGAACGGTACCTTACACAGACTTTCACACCTTGAACAGACCGTCAAGTGCTTCGTGAAGTGTAACAGAAAGTCCCCCGAAAGTTCGCGCTGAGAAAATTATCTAAGTATTATTTGACGGTGGGGGTTGACAGGCCGTTCACTGTTAGAAGACACTGTAGCTGTCGTTTGACGCTGCTTAGTTCCGGAAAGTTGCATTTTATTAATGGTATTTTAGTGATTTAATATTCCCTTAAGCCCCCTTTTAGTCCCCTAAGGTCTCCTAAACCCCTAAAACATTCCCCAAACCCTTATTCATCTATTCAAACTCTCCTATACACTCTC